>PVLA01008400.1:0-89328 GCA_004027455.1 Hydrochoerus hydrochaeris | reverse complement strand
TCTCCATCAAATCTGAATGCAAGTTTTGCTGGGTACATCAGTCTGGGTTGAAAGTTGTTTTCTTTCAGGGCTTGAAATACCTCACTCCAAGCTCTTCTTGACTTGAGGGTTTGTGCTGAAAAGTCTGCCGTGATTCTAATGGGCTTTCCTTGATAGGTGAGTTGTGTCTTTTCTCTGGCAGCTTTTAATATTCTGTTTTCATGCTGTATGTCTGAGATCTTAATTATTATGTGTCTGGGTGTGGATTTATGTTGATTGTGACTGTTTGATGTTCTATATGCCTCACTTACCTGCATATCAGATTCTTTCTCCATGTTTGGGAAATTTTCTGCTATTATTTCTGTAAATACTTTACATATGTCATTTGCTTGGACTCCTGTATCTTTGCTAATGCCCACTATTCTTATATTGTTGCCCTTGGCATCATCATGAAGCTTCTGGATTGTCACTTCATGCTGCTTTGTTATTTTTAAAAGTTCCATCCTTTCCTTATCACTAACTGTGATCCTGTCTCGAGGAACTTTTTTGAAGATAACTATGCAAAATAACAACCTTAGCTATGTTCTACCACCTTGTTTGAAAGCCTATATTGTTATTGTTTTGGGATTTTTGTTATTGCTATTTATTTGTCTCTTTTGTTTCTTGTTTTTCTTATATTGCTTTTTCCCTCTTTAAAATAAATTTAAAAAATAGAATACAGTTAGATTCTCAAATCACAGCACCCCAATGAGACAGGGCCTGAAAGAAAAAACTAAGGATATCAAATTGTCAGCAAATATGATAAGCAATGTCTTCACCACTAAAGAACATTAATTATCAGACTAACAAGCCAAACAGGAGACTCAGGCAAAAAATTTTTGCCAGCTCCTTCTCAGACAGAGGACTAATAGAATATACAAAGAACTGAAAAAAAAAATTAGACCCTAAAATTAAAGACCCAGTCAAGAAATGGACTAGAGAAATCACAGAGGAAGAAATACAAATGGCCAGCAAATGCATGAAAAATGCTCAACATCTCTGGCCTCTGGAGAAATGCAATTTAAAACAACTCTAAGATTCCCTGTTACCCTGGAAGGAATAGCAGTCATTAGGAAATCAAGCAGTAACAAATGATGGCATGGCTATGGTGAAAAGAGAGCCCTCCTACATTGTTGTTGGGAATGCAAACTAGAGCAACCATTATGGAAATCAGTATGGAGATTTCTCAAAAATTGAAATTAGAAATGCCATAGGATCCAGCTATCCCACTGCTAGATATCTTCCCCCAAAGAGTTTAAGTCATGATGCTGCAGAGATACTTGCACACCCATGTTTGTAACATCACAACCTGTAAAAGCTAAATCCTGGAAGCAACCTCAATACCCATCAACAGATGACTGGATAAACAAAATGTGGTATTTATATGTAATAGAATACTAGTTGGCCATAAAGAATGACAACATTGAGGCATTTGTAGGAAAATGGATGCACCTGGACAATATAATGTTTAGTGAAATAAACTAGACACATAATCTTAAATGCTATATGATATCTCTTATTTTAGTGAAGTAAAGCACAAATAAAGAAAATGATAAGGAATGGATAGAAAGGGACAAGTGGACAGATCTCCAGTAGGGAAGTGCTTTAAGGAAAAAGGAAAGCAGTGAGTAGGAGGGGAGAGGAAAATGAGAGGCATAAAGTGTCAAGTACAGGATCCTGTAACTCCAATCACTGTAAACATTATGTGCTCTAATATGAGCTATGGCCAATAATATCAACAAGTACGAAAAAGATGACAGGGAATGAGGGGGCGAAGGGTGGCAGGGGAGGGAAGAAAACCAGGATTAGAAGAAAAAAAGAAAAAGAAACAAGCTGTAATATGTACTTGTAGCCACTCCCCAAGGTGATTGTTAACTGCTTGATGGTTGGATTGCCAACATCTACTAATGAAAAAAAAAAAAAGCTTTGAAAAAATCCACAGGGAGGCCACAAAGTGGGACCTTAAAGAATATCAAGAATAAAGAGGAACTCATTAACATTTCTATGCAGAAAACGGTAAGTAAAAATCAAATGTTAGAATAGGATCAGGCTTCTCCACAGAAAAATCTGGAAGTTTGGAGAGTGAGGCAAAGACCTCAAAATTCTAGAATTATTTACTGAAGAATTCTATAGCCAGGCAATTAAGCCAGGGAACAGAACAAAAACATTCAGACATGCAACATACCAGACCACCTATATAGTTTTCTAAAATGCAAAGCCTATATTATAGTATGTGAATAGGAACAACTATGAATTCAATTATTTTAACAGAAGTTGTGGGTGTTTTACACATCACCCATAAGCATTGGTTAAGTAAGGGGACTGGAATTCGGGAGTGGTGAAAGAGCGCTTTACATTTATCTGTCTCTATTGTCTGAGCATGTTTCTCAAACTAATCTATTTATGCATTATCTGGGTGATAAAATATTCTTAATTTTAATGAAAATAACTATTATTGATAAAAGTTAGTTTTAAATGGGAGATTAAAATTCAAAGCTTTTCTTCAACCATTCATCTGGAATTGCTTCTTTCAAGTGCCCTCTTTTCTATTTCTAGCTTTTCAAAAAAAATCCAATTCAGGCTAAAAGGAGACATCACAGTTCCTTGATACCAAAACATTTCTGTTAATGAGCCCTTCAAACTTGATTGGTTTTTTCATAGAATTACAGTGATTCCAAAGCAATTCTGAAGTCACCAGTTTTCCTCTACCATGTAAAAACATCTGTTGCCGATAGGATTAAAGATAAAAAAAAGGAAGCAACATAAAATCATTATGCCCTATAAAAATGTTTTGAAATGCATCAATGAATGGGAAAGAAGGAACCCTTAAAGGACATGGTCTGAATGTAAGCAAGCACTCAGAGAGATAGGCAGAGCTTTTTTGCATTGTTGGTGTCTACCATGTTGACAATGAGCTTATATATTTATTTTTCTCATGGTGTAGGGGCAGTAGGAGAACAGGAAATGAAGCCAATATTATGTCTATAATAAAAGATTCATTATCTAAAGCTGTGACTTCAAAGAGCCACACAAACAGTATGCATAAACAGAAAGAAATACTATAAATATAAGCATTTAAAAGAAAATTGTTGATCTCAAAACTTGGCATAGAGCAGAGGCAGAAAAAAAAAGATGCCCTGAGAATCTATCATTCCAAACTCGACCTCATCAGAACTTGAAGACTAAATTCATACCACCTGACAAACCCAGGATTCACTATAAATCTGTCTCCTCCCGGAAATCTTCCAGATCCCTGGCATAGTTTGTTTATGAAAGAACCAACCTTTAAACCATGCCTTAAAGTATTACTGCAGGAAAAGTTCCAAGAAATACCAGCTCACTAAAGCAATCACAATAGGTACAAAAAAGATTCTGTGGGAGCCACAACAGCAGAATGAGCCCTGCAAAACTGCGATATGTGGAATCATGAGACACGGTTAAGCGAGTACATTTAAGAGTAACGATGAGAATAAAGAATAACTAAGAAAAAGGAATAATGTGTTTAAATCAAATTGGTTTGCTCTAAACATCATATACATTTATATTTAGAATTCAATACATAGTTATAGCAATGGAGTGATGACTGGTGAATTTTGAGAGATCTATAAAATTAGCATAGCTGTAGAATACAGCAGAGCATCAGAGAGGTAGAAAATATGGTGGAGAGATTAAGGGGCATGTACAAGAAAGAGTAGAGATGAAAGAAGATGAGAGCAAGAGAAATTTAGGAGGTTATGCTTAAGAATTAATGGCAGAGACAAATTCACAGATTCAGGAATCCCAAGTAAAATTATAGCTTGCAAATATTTTTATTTTTATTAATGCATGTTTGTGATATACAAAAAGTACGTACGTTGTGGGAAACTGACACATAAACTCATCAAATTTTGATCTTTTTTACATCCCCTTTTCTATCTCTTCCATCTCTCCCCATTCTCAGATCCATTTTCTGTTCCCACAAAGTCTACCTCCCCATGACAGGAAGTCATCTTTTACTTTGTGGTTTAAATGATTTATACCTTAGGTTTCTCATGTGAGAGTGGCCATGCAATACTTACCTACCAGTGTCTGATTGATTTCGCTTAGCTTTATGGTCTCAAAGTGAATCTATTTTCATATGACTTAAATTTATCCTTCTTTGTAGCACAGTGGTACTGCATTGTGTATAAAACCACATTTCCTTTATCCATTCATTTGTCAATATATAGGCTGCTTCCAAGATTTAACTATTCTGAGTTGAGCCGCTAGAAATGGGTATGCACAGGTATGCGTATTGCCATAATGTGACGTTTTGAACGGAAGAGGTAAAGCTGGATCAAATGGAATTTCTATTTTTAGTTTTCTGAGGTCACCACACTTATTTTCACACTGGCTGCTCTAGTTTTCCTTTCCACAACACTATAGAAACATTTCTTTTTCTCCACAACTTCACCTGCATTTGTTGTTTTTTGAGTTCTTGATGATAGTCATTCTTTTTGGATAAAATCTCAGTGCTGTTCGCTTCATTTTCCATTTTTTAAATTGGGTCATTTATTTTGCAGAGTCTAAAAATTACCCAGCATACAGCAGATTACCTTGCAAAAATTCTTTTTCCTTATTCTGTATCACTTTATTCTTTGTTTCCTTTGCTATGTAGAAGTTTTTTTAAAAAAATATAATCCAATTTATTGATCTTTGGTGCTATTTCTTACACAATTGGGGTTCTGTTCAGAAAGTCTTTTGCATACACCTGTCTTCACTTTTACCTATTTTTATCTTCCAGAAGATTCAGCGTTTCTGTTTTATCCGTAGGTTTTGAACCATTGTGGTTTGATTTTAGTACAGGGTGGGAGTTACAGGTCTAAAGTCATTCTTCTGCATATGGATAATCAGTTTTCCCAGCACCGTTTGTTAAAAAGACTATCTTCTCTCCAGCATATATTTTTGGCTCCTTTGTAGATCACATAGCTGAAGGTACCTGAGGATTTTTCAGCATTGCATGTAAATTGTTCAAAATTTCATATCCAGATACATAATGCAGAAGTTTCAGAAGCACAGATATCATTATTTTCATTAATAATGAAAGCAATAAAGGCTTTAATCCCAGCCCAGGAAGTCAATGGGTAGGGCCATGGACGGTGAGAAAAACAGGGTTTGCTACCAGCAGACCTTCTCTAAAGGAAGCAGCCACAGGAAAAGGCCCCCAGATGGAAATTCTGAACAAGGACCACCTCCCACCCCCAGATCATAAATGAGAAGATTCCACTAAATGAGCATTGGCTGTATAAAGTATTAGTGATATTTGATGGGATTACATAAAAAGAGAAATCAAATATAAACCAATATCCTATCATTTAAGAAGAGGTGGTTTGTATTAAAGTAACACATACCAATGTTGTTCAGAAGAAAGTAAAGACACTGAATAACTCAAAACTATGATAAATATGGAAATTTCCAATGTCACTAAATGTATTAAAAGTATATAATTTTATAAATTTGAGATTGCAAAACATAACTTAAAAGAAGCAAAGAAAAAAGTAGGAAGATAAGCATAGGAAGGAAAATAAAACACAGCATAAAATGAGATGATGAAAATTAATCCACCAGAGTTAGAGGTTATAACATATGCAAAAATGTTCCATTTCCAAATACCAAAGATTGTTAGTTTGAATGTTTTTTTTAAATGCATCAATTTCTGCTTTAAAAGGACATGTCTGAAACATAAAGGTTTAGAAAAGTTGTACATTAACAAGAAAAAGTAAAATATGCCAGGCATATTATGTAAAGCAAAAGTATTGTCAATCAATAATGAATCTACCATGACAGTAAAAAATATTTAATGTATTTTTCTCAGTGATTTATGTATTAAGTAGATATATATTCACAATATGGAAGATTTGGACAAGTAGAAATTTTATTAATGCCTGGGTACATGTGTTCCACAAAACAGAAGCAAATCCCAGGAAACCTTCATGAATAAAACATTCCAATTAGACAAAGATACCACTGTTATTCTTTCCTAGCCAAAGCAGTTAGATAAGAAAATCTAACAAAAGAAAATGTAACAAGAGGCATAATACTTAAATGTTAATTGAAATTTTTAATTTTCTAATGATATACATTTTTACTCAAGAAGCTCTACAGTAAATTTATTTTATTAAGAGTTGGCCAAATATACTAAATGTGAAACCAGTATACAAAAATCAGTTGTTCTAGAAATAAGTATAAGGCAGCTAGCATAACTTTAAAAGTTTATGATGTCATAATTTATATGCTATACCCAACAGTAATTAGCAACTGCTATGGGCTACTATGGAAAAATATAAAACCACAATTCAAAAACATCAAACAAGGTCTATTACAACATATTTATGAATTAAGAGCCAATATTATAATTTGAAAGCCAGTAGCATAAAAATAAGTTCTCCCGGATGGATTTATAGATTGCATACAGTGTCCAAAAGGGAAAGATATAAACACATTTGTAGAATGTAGCAAGCTGATCCTAAAATGAATGTTGATGAGCAAAGACTCAAGAATTAGTGAGACAGTCCTTAAGGATGTATCACATATCAAAAATCATTTTGTGAATATGAAATACTTAAAATATGAATGAGGTAGTGGCAAATTGAATATTGGCACAAGTAAAAAGCACATAAATAAAATGTATGCAAATGTGAAAACTTGGACAGGGGCTTTCCAATATATGATGCCAGGACTAAAGATTATCAACATGAAAATATTAAAGTGAGTCCTTACCTCACACAGTATACAAAAAATCAAATCCAGATAGTGTCAAGACTTAAATGTCAAATTTTAAAATATAAATCTTTAAAAGTTAGTGTAGAAGAGTTTTGTACTTTAGGGAAAGGGAAAGATTTGTGTACCAACATAACATTTCACAGAAAGATTAGTACTGTGGTCTAATTAAAAGTAAGATACACTATCATCAAAGTATACATTGAAGGAAGTGAAAAGACAGATAATTGAGACATATATAGCTTACCATGATTTAGCATTATATTGTTTATGTAATATACAGTATAATAATATATCAGTACATATGCCATTCTTATTGATTTAGAGAAAGACAAAAATTGTGTAAAACTAAAATAGATGCTTCTAACAGGGAGAAGCACAAATGATCAATAGTATATAAATACATTCAAACTCATTAGTAATCAAAGAAATGTAAGTTCAAACGACAGTGTCGTATTATTCTTTATCTTCATGTGGGTAAAATCTAATGATGTCAAGTGACCTGCATTGATATGGTGCATTAGGAGCAATTGTAAACTGCAGATAGGACTGTGAACAAACACAAAAACCCTGAAAAACAGTCAGAGATTATGTAGTGAAGTTGAAGATCTGCAATCCATAGGGCAGAAACTCCTCATAAGGTCGAAACTCCCTAGAGAAATTCTTGTATATGTGCATCAGGAGAGTCAGGCAAAAGCTCATGGCAGCACTTTTGTACTAGAAAATGAATTGAAAATGACCTATCAGTACTTCAAGAGTAAAGAAAAACCATGTCTCTATAAAAAAAAAAAAAAAAAAAAAAAAAAAAAAAAAAAAAAAAAAAAAAAAAAAAAAAAAAAAAAAAACATGGCAACTAAGCAAACAGAACCCCAGACTTGGATATTTGATATTTGGTAGAAAATAAATAGCAGGAAAATATAGACTATTACACCAGTTCTGTAAGTTTAAGTGCATGCAAAAAGGTTAAATACATTGTTGAGAGATATAAACATGGTAAGGTTATATTTTTTTAAAACGTAGGACAAACAAACCAAAAAATTAAAGAATGCCGTTGCCTCCAAAGAGTCAGGGAAGGACAAAGGAGTTTATAAACCAGTTAGTGGGTGTTTTGTGCTTCCATATTCTTTATATCTTATGGATATTTTATTCTCTTTCTTTCTACCCTGTATTTAAGAAACTTTTTTTTTTAACGAAGAAGAAATGAAATCATTATAATGTATTGGAGTACTATAAGTATGATTTGGACAGATGGAATATTTTCCTGTCAGTATCTTTGGTATTTTTCAATATTTTGGAATAATTCACTGTAATTACATATGCAAAATGCAGAATAAGCTCATCAGATCAGCGACTACTGGGCTTACCCCCTCTGTGTGACCCTTAGAAGTTTCTCAGTAGAGTAGAGACCGGCTTACCAGCAGGCATCCTTACAGCCTGGCCTGGTCTCTTTGCAACTACCTTCATGAGTTTGTTTGGCTATGCCTTGTCTCACCTCTACACAGGGCACATCTCTTTGTCTTGCCCCACGCACTTGGCCTATAGTAAATACACAACAAGTTCATAGTTTTTAGCCTAAATAGTTGGCCAGTGGAAAGTTAGCAAGATGCCAGTGACACCTTATTCCTTGGGTGGTTGACTGTGCACTCCTGTTCCTCCTTGACTTTGTTCACACCTCTCTGGTTGACAGTAACGCCCACCACACATCATAGGATCCCACCTTTAGCCTCTTATCTCCTTGTTTGTTGGAACTAATGCATCAGTCAGATTGTCCCTGCCATGGAAGATAACCAGCAAACACAATTGCATTAAAAAAAAAAAACTCAGAAGCTTCATACTTTTATTTAGCATTAATGCAGACTGTTGGGCTTGCAAGTAGGTCACACATTGTGTGGTGTGATCCAGCTCTGTCCTTTGCCATCTGGCTACATGAATCAATGTCAAATGGATACAAATATATCTCCAGAAAGGGGACCTTGGGAAAAAAATTGTTCATACACCAAACACAGACCTTAGGACAGTACCTGCTCACAGAATAACATTTTCAAGGTCAATCCAAAGTCATCACAGAACAGATGTAAATGCTGGCTGTGTGATTTCTCTGCCTATTAGCTTCATTGGATGCTAGAATTTGAATGGTACCTGTCTTTGCTTCATTTATCAGAATTTCACTGCATGTTTAGAAATCCAAGGAAGTTAGGGATGTCAGGAAGTAGATGAAAAAGAATGTGTGACAGAAATATAAGTAGAATTGAAGGCAAAAAAAGGAAAAACAAAAACTATGAGGCTGTCTATCCACCTGGCTATTGGATAATATTATAAACATCAGAAATGATCTTTAACTTGGACTTCAGAAATTTAATAAGGCAATAAGAATTGGGATCCATAATCATAATTATGAATATTATTTATCTATGGTAACTCTGTCCCCAAAAGGAAGGAACATAGACAACAACGATGTAGGTGGTTCAGAAAGATAAAAATCCAAAAAGAATAAGCGGAGAGTATGAGATGAGGGGAAAATAAGAACAAGAGTGTGCCTGTAACTTGGAGGTAGTTAGTAAACCACTGACAACAGTGGTTTTTGATATTAAGCAGTGCATAATATCCCCAGTGTTAGTTGACCAGAGACGAAAAACCCTTGGAGTAGCTTAGGCCTGAAAATCAAGCCAGCATATGCCCTTCTCACCCCCAGATGCCACCACATATTCATTCACAGTAGCTTCAAATCCTCAGTACCCTCATTTATCCATCCACACATAGTTCTCGAATGTGCTGTACCCCGTGTGCCAAGGCTGAGATGTGTTGAAGCACCTGAAAGGCTGTAGTAAGTAGGACACACAGAGAGAGGAAAAGAGCCTAAGATGGGGCTAGAAAGGAGACCAGAAAGGCAGCCACAAATAAAACCCATACTGCGTTGGATGCTATGGCAGCAATTAGAGTTTTCATCCTAATTTGAGCCTGCATAGAGGCAGTGGCATGATCATGTTTAGATTTGGAAAAGATTCTTGTACACTGATGTGAGAGTGAATTGCTGGGTGAAAGGGGCTAGGATCAGTGGGTTCAAAGGATTGATTCAAGCTATGCTGTTAATGCAGGTGAGAGGTGTGAGCAGTGTGGAGTTGGCTTGTGAAGGTGGAAGTGGAGAGAGGTAGATGTGTGTGAGGCAGGACCTGGTGCTGGAATGGCAGCAGTGCAGAAGGTCAGGGGTTTATCTGACTTGGTATTTTGTGCAGCTGAGGACCGTTGACCCCATCACTTCCCTATAAAACTGAGCAAGAAAACCAGGAATGATGAGAAGAAGCTATGAGAGCAATGTCAGACATGGTGTCATTGAGGCAGCTCATTAAAGAAGCCACAAATCTGGGCATGGTGGTAGATCTGTAGTCCTAGTGCTTGGAAGGCTGAGGCAGGAGGGTCACTTGAGTCCAGAAATTCAAGACCAAATGGAGCAACATGCTTTAAAAAAGACCCATACTTTGAAAAAATGAGGAGGAAGAGATGTTGGAGGAAATAAAGTTAAAGAAGGATGAGACAGAGAAGATGAATGAGGAGCAAAAGGAGGAGGAAGTAGAGGTCTCATGGTAAGATGAGTACCTGGGATACTCATGGTAAGATGAGTACTGGTATATCTTACCATCTACCCTGCTGGAGATAAAAAGATATAAAGATGAAAGAGTACAATAAAGGTGTGAATGCAAATGCACTCCCTGAGGAAGAGAATACAGTGGGAGAAAGAAGTGGGCCTCAGAGGAAGCTCTGAGGAGCTTTCTTGGAACAGCTTGGCTTGGGCTCCTTCTGAACCCAGCACTAAGACAGTGAGGGCAGGGCTCTACTTGCCTCCCCGTTAACTTGAGCTTCTCCCTTACTGTTTTATTTTGTTTTATGCATAACACACTGTCACCCTTCCCTTACCCAAGAATTTCCTCAGTTAACTGTAAGTCACCCCTACACATTTCTCCACAAAGAATAGAATTGGCTCCGTTTCTAATGCATATGGTTTTTCTAGGTATGCTGAATATGCTGGTCCCTAAGGTGATTAAATGTGAGTGACGCTGCACTTTTGTGTACTCCTGGTGAGCTTCGATGGCCTTGACCAGTGAGCTCAGCAGGAGGTGCTGCTATGGATGACACAAAGCTTGATCTGAGATGACCTGGGGCTGTTCACTTGGACATGAGCACTTTGCATACTTTGAAAGAGCCATGGCTGGGGTCACTTTTGCGTGTTCAATTCTGAAAGACATCTAAATGAGATACAGGATTTTCCAATAAATAAGCAACTGACAAACCTAGTACAAAAGCTGAGCTTCATAATACACTGGTTTTCAATTTCTACCACTGTGTTTTTGTAGCAGATAATGAATAGGAGAAAAAATACATTCCAAAAATCGCAGGCATGTTTTCTTCCCATGATTACTTGTCCGCTGAATTTGATCATGATGGAATGCACAGAACTGCCTTGTGTTTGTGTGTTTTCTTGGCTTTGACCCTCCCTTCTCTTTCTCTCCTTTCTGGCTGCCAGAGAGTGAGCAGCTTTTCTCCTCTTTGACCTTCTACCATGTTGCTGCTGCCTTGCAGCCAACCGGCCATGGACTGAATGCTCTGAAACGTGAGCCAAAATAAACTGTCTCTCCTGTAAGTTGCAGATATCAGGTACTTTGGTCCCAGTGATAGGAAAGCCAACTGATACAATATTCTTTTCAAGTTAGTATAAGAGATTATTGAGCCGCACTGCCAAGTGAGATAATCCTCTGTATACATAGAAATTCATATTTAAGTTAACTAGCATTAACTAAAATTCTACATATACTGGGTACTGTTATCCTCAAATCAGTTGCTCAGAGTACATGATATCTGCATTTATTGCTGCCCCCTAATTATTGTGTTTTGAAATTTTATGTTTTTCTCTGTAAAATAAAATAGATTTGAAAAGAAAAAAAAATTAAATAAAAATAAAATCAGTGCAAGAACCCCCCCATTAATGGGGGTCCATATAAAACTAAAAAAAATATACATCAAAAGAAAAATATTTCAGAATCCATGAAGGTCATTTGAAATTCAAATTTTATTGTCCTTATAGTTTCACCAAACATAAGTAAACATGTTCCTTGATGTGTTGACTAGGGTTGTGCAAGATAGCCACATCGAGCAGTTGTGACATAGGCTATATAATTTGCACTGCCATAAATATTTAACCTTGGCTCCTTACAGAGGTTTGCTAACTATCCAGCTAAAGAATGGAAAATAGCAGTGTCAAAAATCTCTTTAATAGGGAATACTCTAGGTAGTTTTAGAAAATGAAATTAAAAAGGGGAAAGGAAAGTGCATACCATGATTTGATTGCTGTAGGAGATCTCACATTTTAGAACTTGGTAGGAGACGGGGATGAAACACTGGGGCAGCCTTTAACCTGTATCCAGAGCACCTCACTGAACTTTTAGCTTTCTCCTTGTCTTTTTAAAATTTCCTTAAAACTCTTAAAGATACCCTTCTCTTCATAATCCACTATTTTCCCCAGTGTCAAAAGGCAAATTAAGATCTCTCAAAGGTTCGACCATATAAAAAAGGAAAATCACTTACCCTCTTGACAAAAATGCCAATTATCTTTTTAACCTTCTCTTTGACAAATGACTGAAACATTGAAAAATTATTTTGCAGTGGGACCTGAGCCAATCCAATATCAGTCTTCTCTCATGACTACCATCTCTTCCCATCTCTTGAGGATGACCCCACTAATAAGGAAGTGTCATCTCTTATTGGGCCAGGTTTAAATATGTGCAAGAATTTTATTAAGTTATTCCCTATCATAAATACCACAAAACTATAGAGGATTTCTGCAGAACTAGGATTATGAGTTTTCTCTCTACCTATGAATCAAATGACACCATAGCAGAGTACCTTGGGTGCATAGCCAACCCATTTAATAATATTGATGGATAAGATTGTGTGAGAAGTATGGAAGGAATGCTTTGTTTTCTTTTCTCCCCTGATATACTAGGAAAAGTTGACATTCATAGCTTCATTCTGTAAAGATTCTCACTATAGCAATATCTAGGGAATTCTTAGATCCAAGAGGACTAGTTTGAGAAAGTGAATCATGCTTCACTTCTTAACCCTCCTAGTTAATCACATGCATGCTAAATTATATCAGTGTGTGTAACTTCTATTAAAATGCAGCCAAACATTAAATGACACAGACATATAAGAAAGCAATGTAGTAAGTGTTAATGGTAAGACCTATATGGTGAGTATGCTGGTATTCACCACAAAATTCTTCCAACTGTTATACATGTTTGAAGGATTTTATAATAAAGTGTTGGAGAAATAAACCTCTGCAATTATATTCTTCAATCCTCTAAATCCTCTGCATTAGGCTTTAGCATGACTGACTTCAAAGGACTAAACCATGGAGAAAAGTCTGGGACCTAGAGAATTCCTATCTGAGTTTTCTTGGGCCTGGCTCAGGTTCTGACAAGAATGAAAATCCCCACCTTGGCAGTGGTGCCCCCCAGTGTCACCCTCTTTGTTCCACCTGTTGGTCACTAGAAGCTAATTCAGATGAACACCAAAGGGCAGTGTAAGGAACATGAGCGCTTGGATTTTGAGTTTTGGGAATGATTTCTGAGCCTCATTCTTAGATACCTACTCCAGTTTGCACTGTCGTTGTTCTGCACGTCCTGAGTTAAATGGGTGTTTTCAGGAGTGTTTGGCAGGTGGCTTTGAGGATTTCCTATTGGCTTGGTACAGATTCCCTGCTGAGACCCACCAGAAAGGAGGGACCTGTAGACTGTCACCTCCAGAGCCAGAGGGAGCCCGAAGTCTGCCATCTTGGTGGCCTGTGCCTCTTTTATTTAATTCAGTGTGATTTTAAGGAATAGAAAGTGTAGAGCAAACTGCATGCTTAGGACACCAGGTTAGAAATCAAGAAAAGGTACTCAGAGTAAAAGTTTGCACTATTTGGGTTCAATAGGAAGCACCACCTCCCAGAGAAAGACCCTCAAAATTTGCATTACTAAAAGCATTTTGAAAGTACTCTTGAGACCCTGCAGCAGTAGCAGCTTCAGATGTGCTAAACTTTTTTCTCACCTAGAATATCTCATTGCAAGTAGACAGTTTTGTCAGAAAATACATCATGAAGCCAACCTGTCTTTGATAATTGCTCTAAGACTGCTGTATATATCCTCTTAGGCCTGCTTTAAAATGTTTATGCTATCCGTTTTCTTTGATTTATAATCACTGAACCAAAATGTGGTCCATTAAAATACAACAGACTCTATCTTAGGTATATATGTACTCAGGAAGTGACCATGTACACTTTCTAAATTTATTCCAAATAGAAACTTTTTTTTTTTTAAGACATAGTCTCATATGTGATTCAGGGTGGCTTCAACCTCTTGGCAGTCCTCCTGCCTCAATCTCCTCAGTGCTGGGATTGTAGAAATTATATTGCCAAAATTGAAAAGCATTTAAATAATATTATTGAAAATTAACTTCCTGAGTTGTGAAATTCATGTGATTTATAATATATGGAACTCTAGTTTTAGAGATGCACGTGGCTGTATCTGTTTGGTAAAATTAAGTCAATCCCATGAACATATTAGTAAACAACAGAAAATGTAGTAATCTCACAGTACGTGCATTGCCTGAATCCTACTTACGAATATTCTAAATAAAGCTAAACATTCTTGTTTTTTAAGAATATATAAAAGTCCCCTGAGAACCTACTTAATATGAGTCTCTGTTTATTAATATGCCACAGACTGGATAATTTCCAAGGAACAAAGCTTATTTAGATTGCAGTGCAGGAAGCCAGGAAGTCCAAGGTCATAGAAGCAGCATTCGGTGAGGGCCTTTGTGCTGTATTCCAAACATGGTGGAAGGCACAAGGAAAAGTGAGTACACACAAGAAAGGCATGAGGGGTGGACTTGTTTTCATGACATCCATTATTGCAGCAACCAATCCACTCCTGCAGTAATGATATTAATCCATTCACAAGGTCTCCACCCACTGCCAGTCACCTCCCATCACATCCCACATCCTAACCCTGCAGGCTTGGAGATCAAGCGTCTAGCTTATGAATTTGGGGGGCACAGTCAAATCACAGCAGTGTATCTAGGTAGGGCATGTGTACGAGTGCAGATTCCACAGTGAGGCCCAGTGTTTCAAACAGACCTATAGAAGGGCTGTTCTCGTCTATGTCAGAGCCACAGGCAGGAGCTTTGTCATTGCGTCAGCTTCTGCTGTGACTCAGTTTGGTTTATATGGCCTTGGTTTATCATGTCCTGGGGTCATCAGTAAGGAGGTCAGGTCATTATAAAAGAGTGAAGACCTCAGGACATGCTTTACACATTGGAATGCTGACTAAATCCTGCCCATTCTGTTTTTTGTTACATGCTTCGTTTCCTGAAAGCTATGCCCCAAAATAATTTTTAAAATTTAATTTAGCATTTTTTTTTTATTTTAAAGAGGATAAAACCAAGGAAAATAAAACAAAACCAATCAAGATAAACTAGTATAAGTGATACAGGACTTCAAAACCTTACAAAATCAGCAATAGTTACCATAATACCTCTTGTTTTCAAAATAGCTGTAGATACCTTCAGGCATAGAAAAAATTGAACAGAGCAGAACAGAGCAGAAACAATAAAAACAAAACAATGAATGCAATAAAGGACTTCAAAATAAGCTAATAGTAAATCCAATATGGCTACCATAATATGTCTTGCTATCTTTTAAATAGCTTCTCATGTCATCAGATTTAATATAATCACACAAAATAAAAAAGAATAAAACCAAACCCAAGCAAACAATGAAAATGATATGGCTTCAGGGTGGGGACCTCCTCCTTATGAGGTCTGGTCCCTCACAGTCAGTGAATGGCACTGACTCATGGAGAGAGGCTTGGGTGTGGCTGTCCATACTCTGACAGTGGCCTGTGCACCATTTATGTTTTGATGAATGAATTTCTAAAATAAAATTCACAGATACATTACCATTTTTTCAGTTAAATTTCATTTTCAATGATTTTTAAAAGTCAATATCAGACTTTTGAATTAACTTAGTAACTATTTCCTGCCATTGGTGTATGACCTTTAATAGACATTTTATTGACGTAAGAATGTTAAGGACTGAGACTTAAGTGATTCAGCTTTTAATAGCTGAAAAAAACTATTACTGGCTGTAATAAAATGTAGTGGTCTTAAAATTTCAGTAGAGCAGTTGTTTATACTTACACAAAGAAATGGAGATTTTTATAGGATATTTAAATAAATTGTGGAACACTTGGTCCTAAAAATTGCCTACTATAATACTTTAAACAAATTAAATTTTGTTTAAAAGCTTCAGACCTCCTGATTTCAGGGCATGGTAAAACAACAGTCATGGGATGTAGAGGGTAAGATTAGGAGAAACTGCCAGCAAGTCTACACTGAATCTCTCCACGTGGCCTTGTACATCATTGCATAAAAGCTGATCCTGATAGCCACTGACATTTTAAAAACACAAGTGCAAAGTACAGCGTATTCCTTCTCTGTGGATCAGAGCACATGATTACTCTTGAGCAGATTATGAGAATCCCTATCATAAGATTGTACAAAATAAGAAGAAAGAATTGGAATCAAAAGCCTGACTCACAAAGAACTTGCTTGTCTGGAAAAAAAACAAAACTCATTTGATCTTGTTTTCAGTGCATGGCTTCCTGAGATCTTTACCATAATAAGTAACTGTTTCAAATGTTACCAGATGGATTAATCTGAGTCCTGAGAGCACTGAGTTATCTTGGTGGCAAAGGCTTTCATCTCTCAGAAAGAGCCCCCTGTTAGCAACTAGACAACACTGTCAAGGATTGCGACTGTGGCATCATAACCAACTCTGATGTGTTATTAAATCGCAATGAGCTGAGTGGAGAGCCCCAGAAAGACATGTCTACCTCTTAATTCCCAGAGCCGGTGAGTGTTACCATATATGCAAAAACAGTCTTTGAAAAAGTGATTAAAGTAAGAATCCCACAATGAGAAGAGGTTACCCAGTGAGTGCGTCCTGAGCAAGACAGTGAGAATGGGATACAGGCAGCAGAGGAGGAGGCAATACCACCCCAGTGGCAGAGCTTAGAGTTGTAGAGGCCCAACTCCGGGAGTGGTGGCAGCTAGTACAAGGTGGGAGAACTGATTTCTCCAAGGACACACAGCACTCATGACACAAGGACTTCAGACTTCTGGCCTCCACAATTGTGAGAGAATAAGTTTCTGTTGTTCTAAGTTGCCCAGATTTAATAAGTGGTAGCAGCCACCAGAAGCTAATGCACCAGCAAGCGATTTCGTTCCTTTTCTTTCTTGCTGCCCTCTCTATTGCATGCTTCTCTGAGTGAGGTCCATCAAAGGCCTTTTTCCCTTTTGTGTTTTTGGCATAGCCTTCTGCCTTCTTCTGAATGCCTGCTAGTATGAACCATACAACTATATTTTCTGTGGGCTGTATGTATGGAATCTGCAGACTCCAAACACTGTCTGATCAAAAGCAACTTCGGGCTAGTGAATGACTTTCTTCTCAGTGTATTTATTCAGTAAATATTTACTGAATATCTGCTTAAGAGTCAGGGGTTGTTCTCAGCGGTGGTAGAGATATAGCAGGGACAATGCTCTGCTCTTGTGAAGTTTTCAGGGGAAAGTGATGAGTTAAAAAAAAATAAAATATATATATAAAGCATGTTGTGTGGTAGGAAAAACCATAGGGAAATTAAAGGAAGAAGTAAAGACAGGAAGGAGGAAGTTTCTATTCTTAAAAGAAAGGTCAGGGATGTCTATAGACCACAAGGAAGGTAGTGAGATAGTCAAGGTTCTTCAGAGATTTCCTTTTGGTTTCGTTTCTCTGGAGAACCTTGACTAATTCATTACCTTGTACAAGGACATTTACTGTAAGGAATTGGTTTGTGGGATAAAGGGGGCTATCAATCCAAATCTGCAAAGCTGATGTTGCATTTCAAGTCCAAAGCCACAGGCTGTTGGACCAGGTAGGGTCAATATAATGTTCTAGTTCAATGATCATCACCAGGTGGAAAGAGTTCTGTCTTACTCAGAGGAAGGTCAGTCTTTTGTTGCATTCAGGCCTTCAACTGACCACTTCTATGGGAAGGAGAAGCTGCTTTACTCAGTAGACTGATTTAAATGTTAATCTCATCCAAAAACTCACAGAAACACCCAGAATATTTGACTATGTGGGCACTCTATGGCCCAGTCAAGTTGACACAGACAGTTAACCACCATAGGACCATAGCTGAGCAAGCTAGCAAGGCAGGGTAAGTTTCAAGAGCTAAGGTCCTGGCTTCTTCAAAGAGCAAGGCAGTGAGAGCAGACCAGGGAAGAAGAATATCAGATGAGTTCAGAGCGGTCTCAGAGTGTGGCTACAGGTAGGCATGACTGATCATGACAATGGGTTTTTTTGCCCACTTTCTGTTATTTTGCAAAGACTTATTCTAGAGTTTCTACTTTTGTCACATTATTTTCCTTTCATGGGTATTTTTTCAAGTTATCCCTTGAAAACCTTATTTTAAGTTCCCCAATTACAGCCTTTAGAGGTCTAAGCTGTATATAAAGTACATCATCAAGCCCTGTAATGATTTATTTATGAAGATATATGCACATACAAAAGCGGAGAATTCTATGCACACCTGTGTCACTAGCCTGCCCTGAGTACAGATCTGTTGAATTCATTCATGGACCCTGAGTTCAGCTGCTTGTCTCTGAAGACCATCCATGTCGCTGCAGAATTGCTATGGAACCAGATTCTGAATGATTGTGTTTCATAAACTGCATCATAGATTTAACCATTGGGATTCATTTCATAAATATCTAATGAATCCCACCCCAGAGCCCACAGGAAATGGAATAGCACATATGCCTGTTAGAGTGACTGACAGAACATCTTGGTCAGTGAGTTTTATTGCATAATAAATCATCCCAGAATTTAGAGATCTAAATAAGAGCCATTTGTCATTGTGTGCAAGTCTGCGGATCCGGTGATGTTTCTGTTGATCTGGTGGACTTAGTTGATTTCAGCTAGGTCTGGTATCTATGTAAGTCCAGCTGGTGGATCAGCTGAAGACCGGCTGGATAATGAGGGCCTTCTCTCCCTGTGTGGCACCTGACATGCTGGGACAGTGAGATGATTGGTCCCATGTCTCTCATGTCCAGCAGGTTACTCTGGACTTGCACAAAACCAGAAGCATACAGATCTTGTAATATCTGTCTGGGCCCTAAATTGCTACAGTGTCACTTCTGACATATCTCACTGTCCAAACCGAACCAGAAGTCCATTTCTGATTCGAGAGGTGAGGAACTAGATTCTAACTTTTGGTGACAGAAGCAACAAAAGAATTGTGGCCATTTTTAACATCCACACATGGTATGACATTAAATTTGGGGTGTGTCCACTTGATTGGACCACAAGATGCCCAGACTTGTGATCAGACATTATTTTGGGTGCCTCAATGTGGGTAATTTTTAAGATGATTTTAATTTTTGAATCTATAAACTGACTAAAGCACATTGCCATTCCTTCTATTAACTGAAGATTTCACAAGAACAAAAAGGTCGAATTGAAGGAACTCACTGAATTGCTCGAGTTGAGACCATTGATGTGCTTTGGTCTTCAGTCTCAGACTGAATCAACATCTCTTCTTGGGTCTCAAGCCTCCAACTACTAGAAAGAACTTTGTCCCAGGTTCTTAGGCCTTAGTATTCAGACTGGAGCTACACACGAGCTCCCATGGGTCTCCAGGGTATCAACCACAGACTTGGGACTTCTCAGACTCCATAATCACAGGAGCCTGTTCCTTCTAATAAGTCCCTTTATTTGGTTCTCATTTATTCTGTCTGTCTGAAGAGCCCCTAACATAAATATTGGTCCCAGGGGTTGTTCTAGAGGAACAAAATTTTAAGGTTGAATTTTCCAAATTAACTCTGGAACTTCTAGAATTAGCTTTCTAATTTGATCAGACTTAAAAATCAACCACTAATAAGAATACAAAGATCTGAGTGATTATGCACATGATACCTTTGTACATGTTTGGCAAAATAACACATACAATGAGCTAGTTTGGTAGTTTCTACTGTCACTGGAATAGAGCTCATAAATTTGAGTTCTGAGCTCAAGCACCATGTAAGTGACCGTAAATCACGTACATGTGCCTTCAAGAAGATCCTTATCTCAGATTCCTGAAAATCAAAGGGGGAATCTCAACCTGAAACTGACTGAATTATCAAACAGGTCAAACTCTTAACCTCAGAAATTAACTCTTGTTCAGATGAGGGCATTGACTGAGAAGTAGTCAGATGTGGAAGGTTGAAATGGGGATGCATGGGAAGACCCTGATGAAAATTGAGGAGGTGAACCCTTGAATTTTGATGAATCTATTCTGCCACTACAATCTTCATCTTGGTCTGAGTGACCCCTCATACAGCAGTTGCTGTTCAGGAAAATGCTGAGTCTACTCAGGACACTCTATCACCCTCCTTATCTCTGGAGCTACAATCACACCCAAGCCCCTGAAGGCCCTTAAAGGTGAGGTACAAAATGGAGTCCACGAAGTGGTGTGTTACACCCCAAAGGAATTACTTCAGTATTTATACAGACACAAATGTGTCATTTATACTGACACAAATCTAGGGAGCTTGTGTGAGAATGGATATTAAGAGTGTGGAATAAAGAAACATAAATTTGATCCAGCTGAAACTGTTGACACTGGTTCACTGAGCAGACAACCTGAAGGCAGTGTTGCAGATTAGGGAATTAGGAAGCACTATAGTGGTTGGTTTGGTTGTTTGGCTAAAAACTGAGCTAAAAGGAGACCCACAGTAAGCAAGTTGGGAATTGCAGACTTGTCTGTGTTTAATGTAGAAAAAGGGATTAAAAGAGTCATGGGGGGAAAAAAAAGAGTCATGTAAATTGAATTGTTGGAGACTTGTCATTGAAGACCAACTCACCCTCAATGGGAGGACCTAGATGTCCCTTTCACACAACCGTAAGAAATAAATTTATGAGCCCCAGGACTTTTACAGAGATCTGTGGTCACTCTTCTCAGTAGGCCAAGATTACTGTGAGAACTGTAGGAATTGAATTGACCTAAGTATAGTGAGAGTCATTTGGTCCTGGAGTAGGAGGAGCCACATGGGAGCACTCTGCCGTCCAAGGCAAGGTGGGCATGGTTGTTATGATGCGCAGCAGAGTCAGGCAGCAAGCAGATCAGCCCCACTTACACAGGACCTCTTCATCGTGGTGTTCCTGGACGTGAAATAGGTTAGAAGTCTCCTAAATGTTTAATTTGCGAAAGTAGAAATATTTGAAGGCAAAGGCAAACTGTAAAAACAGAAAATCATTATCCCACAGCAATTCCCAGGCTTGGGCCAATTTATAACCTCGAACCCCCATAAAAGAAGGAAAAGTTGGGTTTCTAAGAGCAAGGATCCTAGTAAACTGCCAAAAATATAGACTGCTAATCTTTCCCCTCAGCTTTTCCAAGAGAATCTACAGTCTTCTACCAGGGAAGAAGACTGGGGAAAAGGAGACTGTGACCTTTGTTGGTGTTACTAGACACTGGTTCTAAAATAACAGTGATTCCAAGAACCCAAAAAGTCACTGGGGCCCAGTCAGTCAGAGTGGAGCTTATGGAAACCATAGGCTCAATGAAGTTTTTGGCTCAAATCTTTCTCATATTCAACTCAGTGAATTCCTAAGCCCAGCTTGTGATTATTTTCTACTTCTAAAATGCATTAGGCTGAATAGGATAGATGTATTCAGCAGCTGGCAGAATCTCCACATTGACTCCACTACCTGTGAAGAGAGCTTTCATGACGAGAATGGCTAAGTAGAAGCCACTAGAACCTCTTGTAGCTAAGAAAATAAGTAAGTCAAAAGCAATACTGCATTCTGAAAAGGTGGCAAAAATTAGTGCCGCCATCAAGAACCTGAATGATGCAGGATTAATTTTTACCTTCCAACTTGCCTGTCTGGCCTATGAAGAGACAGCTGTTGGAGGGCAGTAGTGGATCACTGTAAGCTTAATCAGGCAGTGACTCCAATTGCAGCTGCTGTACCAACTGTGGCTTCATTGCCTCAGCAAGTTGACACATTCCTGCTAGCTGCATCTACAGATCTGGTGAATGTCTCTTTCTCCATATGTGTCAGTAAAGCTCATCAGAACCAGTTTGCTTTCAGCTAGTAAAGCCAGCAGTTCACCTGCAGAGTCCTCTCTCAAGTGTATGTGGACTCTGCCGGACTGTGTCATCATTCAGTTCACCGGGATCTTGATTCCCCTTCATTCACATGTTGCGTATCACACTAATGACATTATGTCAGATGAGCCTAGTGACAAGAAGTAACAACTTCTCAAGACTTATTAGGAAGACATTGGCATGTCAGGGGATAGAAAATAAAGCTGGCAAAATCTTAGGGTCTTCTATCTCAGTAATGTTTCTGGGAGTCCAGTGGTGTGGGAAATATCCTTTGGGATATCTTTTCAGGGTCAAAAGGGAATTGTTGTGTCTTCCCTCCTTCTCCACAACCAAAAAGAGAGGCAGTGTGCCTAGGGAACCCCTTTCACTTTGAGACAATGCATTCCTCATTTGGCTATGTCACTATTGTCCATTTATTGAGTGACCCAAAAAAGCTACTGCTTTTGAGTAGGGCCCAGAACAAGAGAATGTTCTGTAACATGTCCACACTGTTGTGTCCCTTAGGCCATGTGGTCAGCAGATCTGCTGATATCTAGGTTTCAGATAATGTGACATAACCCACTACATCTGGGAAATAGATATTGCTACTCATACCAACACCTCTTATACTCCCACAGTGCAGAGAGAAAGCTCACAGCAGTTCAGTGACTGGTTCTTCAACACATAGATAGAACTAGGAATCAAGCAGAATTGTGTCAACATCTAAAGCCTACCATCTTGTCAGTTTTTTCATATACATATATATGAAAATATACAATGCATATATATGTATTTTTTTTAAAGTGCTTCAGTTGCAGAGTCTAAGTATTCCTTTTAGTTGGGTTTTTTTCTTTGGTTCTCCATTTGTGTTTTTTATGTTTTCCTAATCTTTGTTCACATTTCCTAAATGGGTTGGGAAGTCTTCTCTAGCATTGACTATGTTGTACTTATTGCACCTGAGTCCCTGGCCAACTGAATTGAGGCAACCTTAGTAGATCTTTTTCCAAGCTTCAAACACAGCCCTGCACCACAGTCAGCCAATCCCAACACAGGAGAAGTTTCTAAAGGTGAAATGTCATGGGCTCTACTTTCAATTCACTGCTCATCACACTTGGTGATAGAACCATGTGAAAGGAAGAAAGGAGATAGGGCGGCAGTGTGTGATTTACCCACAAGTAGACAGCAGCTCAAGTGGTCTCTCTGAGGGAGCTCCATAGAGGCAAAGCCCTTGTGAGCTGGGTGACAAGGCTGTATTAGATTTTGCGAGAGGCTTGGAAAAGGTAAATAACCTACCAAGGGACTGGCCTCTCTCTCAAAGGCCTATGCTTTATAACTCTATAAAGACTGGCCAGCCAGAATGTAGTGTTTGGCAGCAATAACATTTTTTTTAAAATGCTATAAAATAAATTCAATCCACAACCCTCCAATGATTTCATTTTCTTTTTTAATTTGGTGGCACCTCCTGGGGACTGAATCTCATCAAGAACAATGTGACTTGAGCCACCCTGTGTACTGAGTGACAGCTTTCTCGTTTACAAATTGAAACCAACTTTTATTTCATATGCAGGCGTGGCATCCCACAACAATTATAAGTGAAATTAAGAAAACACATTCCATGGCATTTTCTGTGATTGCAGTTTAAAAGGTAGAAGTATTCTGGTGTTACCTCATGAGGCAGTTTTGTTAAAAGGTGAGGGATTGCAAGTTTGAGCCTAGGCTGGGAAATTTAGCTACTTAGCAAAACCCTGTCTCAAAATTTAAAAAAAAAAAAAAAGTAAAAAGAGGCTGAGACTATTGCTCAGTGCAAAGGTCTTGTTTTAATCTCCAGCACTAAAAAAGTAAGGAAGGAAAGAAAGAAGAGACTTATGACACTAGCTACTAAGTCATTTCTAAGACAATATACTTTGTCACTTTTACCTTAATTACTTTTAGCCATGACTGTATTTTAAAGAAGAGAACCTCTTACAGTTGAGTGTTCTACGTACAAATTATTGTTCCCCTTGTGGGAATCCTGAGGGTAATTTGCTCATCTTTCCTTCTAAAATAGATCTTTATTGAGAGAAAATCAAGTCAAACATAGTAATTGGGATGACCAGTTTTGTCCTTTCTGCATTCAACTGAATCCCAAGTTTTTTCTTATTTCCAGTATCTATTTTTCCACAAGACAAATCTTTTTGCTGGTAAGGGGCTCTTTAGCAAGCCCGTTAGTAAACATGTGCATGCAACTCCTGGTTTTTAATCTCTGCTCTTATATTTGTGCTAATTGTTATTAAAATTAGAATCCCAGGATCAGTGCCAACAAAAGAAATAAGCTTAGAGCCATTCTTGTCTGGTGGTTGTGTTTATGTGGGGGGCTGTCATGCTTGCAATTCAAGCTCCCAGTTGACTCTGGACTCATGACCCTGCTGTGTGATTCACATAGCATTTACAGAAATGTTGAGCTTGTTTGCTAAGCCCTTATCTAGTTCTTTAGCTTTGTGAAAAGCACTCTTTTTTTTTTAGCATATTCTCTGTTTTAAGGTAATAAGAGTAAATCTAAGAAAAATGCTGACATACAATCTCTATTATGAGAATATTCTTTGTAATTTTGAAAGCATCTTGTAACTGTGTAGCACTGGTGCAAAACATAATAAAGTTAGGATCAAACGAGGAAATTGTGACATCATTGTCAAATAGAATAGGATTTGACTGCTGCAAATGTTATGCTGTACAATATTCTGGAAATCAAGGGGTCAATGGCTGGAGATATAGCATTGTGGAAGAGCATATGCTTAGAATACTCAAGGCTCTGGGTTTTGTTCCCAGTACTAGAAAAAACAAGCACAGACAGACAAAAATCCCCAAAACTAAAATGATGTGAGTCTGGCAAGCCTACTGAAGGATAGAAGGAAACAAATGATCAACGAGGTACTTACTTTTCTACTGAATTAGAAAAGGATAATATTTTTAAGATGAATTTTTAATATTTATCAATTGTGGTGGGTTTTGTCAACCTTACCTCAACTAAATAGAATTATTTACTATTATTGATTCTTGCTAATGATTTCTGTTTTAAAGAATCTAAGTTTACAGTTCATTCGGATGCATGGTTTTCGAACCATACAAAGTGATTTGTGGCAATACAGAATCTTTTACTGAAGTGTTTTATGTTATGTTGCTTTGAATTAACAAGGTTTTGTGGATTTGGTACATAACAAGTTTTAGTCATAGGATTGACAGTGAAATTAGTTAGGAATAGCAATAAGCCAAGTATGAAAAATAAATCATATATTGTAGGTCAGTAGCCTATAATTGATGTTAATGTGCATATTAACTTCTAAAAATATTGAGGAACATTAAAAAGTCTATGAAACTATGACTTGGAGAATAACAGTTTTTCACCCATTTGTGATTTACTGACTTGGGAATACATCACAACTTTGTAGTATCTAAACAGAAATTTTGGAGTGCTTTCTGAAGCCTCTGTTAGGCAATATTTCAAAGTTACAATCTCCTGGCATTGGAAAATGAAGTTAGGCATTGGGAACTCAATGACTTTTACCTTCCTGCTGGAACAAAAGTAAGTGTTGGGCCAAGAGTTTAGGGCAATAGCATCCAAACCTTTTGACCTGATGTCCTTAAGGACTAAGGATTCATCCCTCATCATATGCTTATTCATTCATTTATGTTATTGGTAACATATAGCCACTATAAATGAATGAATACTATATAAATACACTTTAATTATGATGAAATAACCATTTAAGAAAGATTTAATAAAGATGAAATTATATTTGATTTTGTTAATGTGTCAGAACACTCTTTGCTCTCAAAATGAGAACACATACTTGAATAGGCTTCATAATTTTTAAATCTCTTGGTTTAGCACTGTGATACATAAATCCAAAAATCTGCTTCTATGTTTAGATTTTTTTCAATACTTATTTTTAATGGCTGTCACTGCTAAAGCAAAAGATTTTTCACAGCATTTTAAAGATGAGAAGGAATGAAATCTATTTTGCAGCATTAGACCCATTTTACTCAATGGCATGAACCATCTGGAAAGGCTTGACTTTATGACTAATGCTTAACTTGTAAGCACTCTGCTAATTATGATGTAACATATATTGATTATTAGCAATAGAGAAAATACATCTGTATTTCAGATACCCTTAATACTATTTCTTAAACTGATTCTCCTGCGATCTTCAGTTGTGTTTTTACCTCAGAATATGGGAAAGGGAAAAATGTTAACTCCACCAGTTTCTTTTTGTTGACCACTTGCACAATTGTGAACATGGTCCATCAACATTTCTTTGCAGCAATGTAGACATGATGAGGGTGTTTTGACTTAAGACAGAAAATGTAACCTGTTAATTCCTGTGAGCTTGGTATGTGTGGGCTGAATATGTCACAGCAAGCTTAGTCATTGCATAAGTGACAGTGCCACTGTCCACCCCTCAGAGGTACAGAACCTTCTTTGCTGAGGAGGCTCTGGTACCATATAGCACTCATCTCAAATCTCATACTACTTAGGAACATGGCTAGTTTTTCTTACACATGGAAGTTCTCATACTCTTTCCCATACCCCAGTGGGTGACCACCTTTCTAGATGTCCTTTGGGCACTTACTTGCCTCTTTGGCGATTAAAGATTTAAGCACTGAATCACTTTTTACTACCCAAAAAAGGAAGTCCTGATTTCTTATTGTTAGCAAGAAATTCTGGTATTTTAGAGAAAGGAAAGCATTTCAAAGTCCCCATACCTCACTGCATCCTTTTGTTTTGTTTTGGTACTGGGAATCTAACACAGGACCTTGTGCTTGCCAGGCAGGCTCTGTGCTGCTGAACTATATTCCAGCCTCTCACTGCACCTTAAAACCATGCAACTCATGAAACTAAAAAGAACCCACACATTAAACTCAGATAGTAGAAAGAAGGTAATACTAAAAAGGAGAGCAGGAATAGCAAGATAGATGAGACAATCCTAGAGAAAATCCACAAGGTTAAAAGATTGGGTTATGTGCCCAAGAAGATTAATAACATTGATTTACTCCTCATTAGAGACTGATTTCTTTGCTCAGATGAAAAAGTTAACTTTGAAACTGGAATTTGCTAAATTTCTATGCAAGCTAATTCTCTTTCCATTATGCCAGACTTTAAAGTCTATTTTTTTTCTTTTTTTTAATGTCTGTTTTTCATCAGTTAAGTTGAATAATAATGATGGGATAATTAGGATAACAAAATGATGATGGAAAGAAGGTCTGGAAACATGTGGGGTGGGACATGATACTTAAAATTAGTCTAAGGTCTTCCATGGATAGTGTGGGAAGGCCAGGACATTTTAATCATAATAATGAAAAGGAACACTTTATTTTGCCTTTCAGAAATGTAGAACTTGACAACAACATCATTTTTGCATAGTGGGGACAGCTTGGTAGGTCCACTTGCAAGCTAAGTCTCCATGGGAAGGAGGCATTGATGGGAATGACACACAGCAGGGGCTCTGTGATTCCGTCATTGTGAAACTCCTGGAAACTAATAGCACACAAAGGAATCACACCTACAGCTTGGATTGGATTTTAGTAGCACTGTACTGGTGCAACCTCCCACTCAGTGATTCTCAAATTTAATGGGCATGCCAACCACTTGGGCATCATATTAAAATGTGGATTCTAAGTAGGCCTGTGTGGACTTCATAACAGGCCTACCTCTATAGCCCAATTTTATAACAGCCTCCTAAGAATGTGATGCTAGTGGCCTATGACCCACACTGAGTGGGAAGATTGAACTCAGAAACCCAAACTACCAACTTGAACACCAAGGAGCTGTTTTACTTGGCTTCTATCCTAATAATCATATAGTGTGGAATTAGTTGCTAACATTAACAGCACATGAAATTTTACATAAGTATCCCAAGTTTTCCTTGTAGACTGGGAAGAGCTGGCCAGATCTAGGTGACAAGTGTATTCGATCCATGGCTCCATCCAGCTATCCATGGTAACTGGAAGTTCTTCCCCCTAACCCCTGCATTCCATAGCCCACTTGCCAATGATCTGGCTCCTGAGTTTACTTGCCTTCTTCCTCTACTCTCAACCTGTATTAAATACCAGCCTCTGAAGGGTGCTGCCTCTCACCCCCAAACATCCTGATATAATTGGCTAGGGAAGGGGCCTGGACCATTTGAGCTTCCTGGTGATCCTTATACACAGCCAACGTGGAAGACCTCTGATGAAATTAATCTATGACTTCCCTAACAAGATTCTCAGGTCCATCTTCAGAGATTCTGACTCTTGAGAGTCAGGACCACCCAGTTTCTTCCGCAGTAGCTCCTTATCCAAGACCCAGTGCATTCCTGAAACTACAGATGGTACCGAACTCTGCATATACCATGTTTTTACTATACATGTCGATGATAAGTTTAGCTTATTAGTTAGGTACAGTATGGGATTAATGACAACTAGTAACAAAACAGAGCAATTATAGCAACATAATTTTAATATACTATAATAAACATTATTTAAAATTCACCTTTTTTAATGCAGTATTTTCTGACTGCAGTTGACTGCAGGTTACTGAAACTGTGGAAAGAAGAATTCTGGGCTAGGGGGACAGTGTTTGCATGACCTGAGCCAAAAGGAAATCCTCAGTCCATAGTCTCCTTCTCTTCCCACCCTACCTCACCCTAGTCCTTCTGGCATGATGAAGGCTCTTCTAAACACAGGAGTGCACAACCTAGCTCACATATCTAAGATCTGCTCTTATTTCCCTTCAAGCACCCTGGCCTGGTCACCCTTTAGCCTCAAACACATTCAAAGCAACTGCAAGGTCTACTCTCTGGAGGATTGGCCTGGGAAGAAGACTGGGAGGGCCCAGGAAAGGGCCTTGAAGTGGAAAAGGGTTTCTGGTATATTAGCAGGGTCTTTCTAGTACCACTCACTTCTCCAGCACCAGCTCAGTGTCCAGTAGTGCAAGTCAGTCTTGATACTGCCTGGAGTTAGTTCATACCCCATGGCCATTACAGTGCAGTCCCACTGGACTGTTTCTTATTGCAGTGGGTCACAAGTCCTGGCCCACTGTCCTGACCAACTGGCTGTAAATCCAGGGACCTTTCAATACCTCTGCAGCACTGATGCTTTGCCAGAATGCCTCACAGAGCTCAGGATGGTACTTTCCTTACATTTACAAGTTTATCATGAAGGCTGCATGTAGCCTCTTTTCTAAGGGTGTTACTGTCACATAAGAAAGGAATTCACCGGACCTAAACACCTCTTAAAGGTCCTACCTTTCAAGACCGTCACATTGGCCATTAAGTCTCAACACCTAAATCCTGAGGGTATGCTTCAAATCACAGAGGAAGGCAAAGTCCCAAAGAGTCTCAAGGGCAGGAATTCTGTCCCTATGGATCCAGAAATGTGTTATCCTCTGAGTCCATGTATTCACTCAGCAACCTGAAGCTCTTCTAACTTTACTATCTTCAAATTTTTATAATCTACTCTTTAGCTCCCTACCATGTGAGTAAGTAGGGCAGAAAGTTCCAGTCCTCTGATCACTGGCCTTTCAGGTGAGCAGTCCTATCTTATGGTATCTAGTGACCCCACCCTGAGTGGTTTTAAATTGAGAGGGACTCATTGTGCCTAGCAATAGACACTCTTCTCACTCTGGAAATTGGAAGTGTTTTAGGAAATCTGTGCTAGGCACCCAGCACAAACTATGTATGTTTATTATACCACCCCTGGGTACCTCAGCATTGAGAATACAATTTTTCTAGCTAAGCAGGAGTCAGATCCTCATGGACTAGATTACTTGCCCCATGTAGAAAGTATGAATGAAGGATGGCCAGGGGGGCCATGAATGCCCAAGTTCTCTCTTACCCACACGGAAGGGTCTGGGAGTTTCATGCTAACCATCTACCCCCAACCTCCACATGTGCGATGAAGACTGTCCACAGGGGACACTAAGAAAGACAGGCTCTGCATGAGAAAAAGAGCTAAAGACTAACTTCCTCTCTTTTCTTTCTTCTCCCTAACAACTCTCAATACTCCTCAGAGCTTGGCAGCAACATAGAATGTCAAATCAGGAATTTGTCATGCTTTCCCAGATGGATCATATTTTGGGGGTTTGGAAGCCAAATACTTAGTCCATAAACAGTTTATCCCAGGAGAGAATGGCTGCAGGCTTTGAGCAAACGGGAGAGAGATTTAGACTGGCTGCACTCTCAGCTTCTCTGAAGTCTGGCTGTGAGAGTACCATTGTCACACATGATCCTAGAAATAAAGAGAACTCACACACTCAGATGGGCACGATTTCTAGCTGGGTTCTTCCCCAGGAAGTCAATCCTACATTGGCTCCAGGATTTGGGGATAATGAAAGATTATATTGATTGAGTTCTTACCATCTGTCAAAGCACTGTGCTGTCTCCTGTCATTAACCACAGTATCTGTGAGTATAACTCTTCCATATTAATTTCATGCAAAAAAAAAATCCCTGAGATACAGAAACTGACCCCTGGCCCCACACTCATGCAGCTGTTCACTGCCAGGGTGAAGACATGGACAGGCAGCCTGCCCTCCTTCTCAGATGCTCTGAGGCACAGCCCTAAGCTGCCTCTTTAAAAAACATGTGAATGGCCACAGGTTCCCATTTAGAGCTGTGGGACTCCTAGAAGATATATCTTTTTTTTTCTTTTTTTTTTTCCTTTAGGCAGAGATGATTCTGTGAACTTTAACATTTACCATGGCCGGAGCAGAACCACTTAGCCTCAGTGCAAACCAAGCTGCCCAGAAACACACAAAGACCCAACATCTTCCAGAAATTCTCTTAGGCACAGGGAGGGGCTGTCTAAACATCTATAATTGCACCAATGTTGCTTGTGAATTATGAATGTACAGGAACTACCAGAAGCAAGCATTTTTGCGAAATTAGGCTAGGCTATCTTTACTTGGTCAAGAAAAGATAAAAGACTGAACTTCCCAGGATAAATGACCAGTGATTTTCATCCTAAGTATTTGAAGCACTAGGAATAAAAATTCCCTTCCTGCTATGGTTTGAAGAGGGGAAGCCTTGAGGGGCTTGAGGAAACTACATGGCCCTTTTCGCCTTTCTGCCATGGGCCACACCAGGCACCATCTTGGAAGCAGGCAGTAAGCCCTCAGCAGGCACCGAGTCTCATGGTGGCTTGATCTTGGTGGTCCCCATCTCCAGGGCTGTGAGGAATACAATTTCATTGCCTATGAGTTATCCAGTCAAAGATTATCGAGACAAGGACAGACTGAGTTAATAGCTGTTTTAACAACCTAAGTCTAACAATCCTATTCCAAACAAAATTTCTAAACCAGAGACTGCCAGCTGGTAACCAGGCCAACAAACACAAGTTGCCAGATTTACACATTGCTGTAATTCTTTTTTTTTTTTTTTCCTATGAGGGATTGGTTGTCAATTTCATGAATTAGGAGATTTCTTTTTTCTTTAATTTTTTTTCTTTGGTTCTTTTGAAAAATTAAAAGGCCATGCTACCTATAGGTCCAAGGAATGAATTCCCCTGCCCACATGCTTTTGTGTTCCATTTTGCCATTTTTCACTATTGCTCATTTTTGTCATATGGCCACTTGTCACCACTACCACTGTGTTTTTCAGTCTTATTTTTTACCTATCTTCTTCTATGCGCATGCACACTTAATAACCACTAATCTCCTTTGTTCATGGGCCTTTGTAATTTCTGTGTATTCATTTGGATAAACTTTGCTTCAGCTGACCACTGTAGCCTAGGAGACAGTAATTGCTTTGTGATCTATACAAGGTCTCAAAATAAATTTGAGTGCCCCCCCAACCTTTATTCCACAAGTGCCTTGTTTTGAATGGCAGTGGTTGCTTTTAGTGCACCAGCTCCAACATGTAGTTCCAGTCCAAAGCAGCTGCACCTTTAGTTTGGTAAGAATTCCAAGGTGTGTAGGCTCTCCAAGAATACTGCCATGATTGAATGGCAGTGCCTGCCGTGCTCCCCCATAGATGCTGCTATCCATGAGAGGTCAGCAGATCTGTGTTCCTGCTTTCATCTCTTGTTTTTTCTCTGTTCTTCTTTGTCTTCTAGTTAATCCAGTGCTTCTGCCACATTTGAGGTTACAAAGTACTATGTATAAACTGTAGTTACTGACTTTAGTGAATAGCGTCTTGTTAATTCTCCCAAAGGAAATTCAATCATGTTTTGAATCCCTAATGGAAAAACTTGAGAAATCACCCTGTTACAATGTGTTCATCAAAAGCAAAGCACTCTTCCAGGACAGAGCCCAGGAAACCCAATGCTGGGAGCTGGAATGAGTACAATGCGGGCCTTGCCCTCTTCCCCAGAAGTGAGGACAGCTGCTCAACCCAGCTGTTCATTGCCTTATTTCAGTTACTCTGGGGCTGACAACAGGCCCCCAGTCATAAAAAGTGACAGAGATTGTCATATGTGCAGCACATTCTCAAGGTGGCCTGTGGTCCTGAGAAACCCTCCATGATCACCTCTCCCTCACTCACAGCAGCCACGAAGCCAAGGGTCAATCACAGACTAAGGGCCAGCAGTGAGCGAGCAGGCACTTATGTTTTCTGGGATTGATGAGTTAAGTGTGAGAATTATCACTTCTCTATCCTAAGTTCCAGAGGTCACTACAAACCTCCAAATGCATTGTTTGCTTCTTGTTTTTTTTCTGAAGTTGCCTGTACCCCTAATGTTTATTGTTTCCTCACTATATCCTCCGATCAACTTTTATTTCTCCAATGCTACATACTATAGTCAAGGAAAGCAGAGTACAGCAGGATGATCATTCCCAACCAGCCCCTGGCTGGCCAGCAGTATCAGGGATGTGAGCTCTGATTTTATCACTACTGCTATGTGACAGCCACAGGTTATTCTGGTCAACCTACAGTGTGATGGCCAGTAGAACCATGGGGACCTGAAGACCAGAGAGGAAAGTAAGTATCACCCACCTAAGAGTAGAAATGTCCCCAATAGCAACTTCCACTATAGACAGTATGAAAACAGATGCATACTAAGGTGTCTGGAAAGAGACTTATCTAGGGAAAAAAACCTCACAAACATTCATCTAGGTACTAGTGAGTAGACAGGAAGTAAGTCCAATATTCTGTTCATGACAGCTGTTAGTACAAATAAAATAGGCTGTTTCTCTATAGATGACAGCCTGGTGTAGGAGGTGTTAAGTGCCTGAGTCGTAAGTGCACAGCTTGGAAATTTTTTACAAAACACAAGAAATGACAATTTACATCAAAACATAGATTATTATCAGCTGCCCAGAACTTTGTCTCCTGCTGTCACCTAAACACTACCACATTCAACCTGAAAAGCCAACTGTTCTGACTTCAGCCCATAAAAGGGCTGGTTTTTCTGATGTGGATATGTATATGAATGTGGTCATGGTCTTCCCCATCTGGCTTCATTTCCTTGTCACATGTAGTTTTACTCGGGGCTTTTCATTACTGTACAGTACTTGGGCACATCACAATTTATGTAACTGTTCCACTGTTGATGGACAGCTGAATTATTTCCAGTTTTATGACTATTACAAGTGGTGATCCTATGAACACATATACTGGAGAGGAAAATGTAAGGGTGATGTGTAACTGCTTTTAAACCATAAATCTAGGAAAAGTAAAGAAAACAAACATGTCCCTAAAAGGATTCTTCTACATTTGTGTGAATTTGCTTAGTGACACACAGAATGGGATACTTCCTGCCCTTCAACAACCCCCTTGCTTAATTTTCCTTGCATAATTTTAAAACCAGATCATGTCTACAGTGCAGCAATTAATCGATAGCCTAAAGACTTACTATTTCAAACTAATTGATATGTAGGAAAAGTTTAAATAACATAACATATGTGATTACATGGGCACTGGTCACAGTGTCAACCTACACTCCTAGAAATTGCTTCTCCAAGCTCTGCACTTGTACTTGTTCAAGCATAAAGCTTTTCCAGTACTTTAATGCATTGTTTCACCACTAGAGGGCAAGAACGACCCCGCAATGCTTGGCTTTGCCAGGTCTGCAGCCAAAATGATTAATCACTGTGAGGCAAAAACAAGAAGCTAGAGAGAAAAAAGGAAGAGCCCGCAAAGGCAAAATAAACAACCATAAACATAAACGTTCCCGGGTAAGGAGGGTGTGAAAATGTCACCACTTTCTAACACTCTTTCCATCTTCCCTTTCTTCTTACCAGTTTTTAAAAATCAGTGCCCGGGTCCTGCCTACCACGCAGTAGGCCAGGGCAAGGTCAGATCCACAGATCTCAGAGGGCATTTTCAGCACGGCACAGAGCCTTGATGATTAAGAAGGCTAAGAATCCTGCAAATCCCCCAAACCCCAGGGGCTCTGTGCAAGCAACAGGGACTTCTTGTGCACAAGTAATATTTCTTCCAATAAAACCACTCTGTTTACCGACATCAAGACCACTGGGGAAGGCTGTCTGTGGTGACTCCTCTGCTACCTCCCCTCTTCCCCTCTATCCAGCGCCTTCCACCTCCCCACGAACTGAACCAATATTGCAAAACAGAGATTTTTCTTTATTTTTCTTTTTCAGGGGGAGGAGCAATAGGGAAATTAATTACGAAGCCCACTTGCCTTTAAACTATTCATAATAAACTTCTACATAAGGGCCTTTGGCTGACGGTCTTTTTCTTCTGCCTCGGCATGACCAAATACAGTAAGAATTCAAAAATGAAAACGGAAAAGCCAGGAAGAAGAGCGTGTAGCCGGAGCAGTCTGTTTTCACATCTCACGCTGGCAAACGACAAACTCAAGGGAGCCTCCTGAGTATTTGCTGTCCCCAATTCTCTGCTTTCGCTGCTCTGAAGGGCTAAGAAGCCCTCGCTGTTAGACAAGAAGCCTTCGCGCTTCAGCTTAATTTTCCTTGCATAATTTTAAATACAGATCATGTCTACAGTGCAGCAATTAATGGATAGCCTAAAGACTTATTATTTCAAACTAATTGATATGTAGGAAAAGTTTAAATAACATGACAGGGATAGGGAAAATTTTAAATGATGTGAGCACAGTGGATTTAGAATTTCTGTCGTGGAAGGCAGCAAAAACACCTGAGTAATGAGGGGGTGTGGCCAAAGTGTGCCAGAGCTGGAAGGTTTCCCTTTGCCATTCGGGAGCAAATGGTTGGAAGGAAAGAAGATTTAGAGGTTCCAGAAACAGAGGTAGAAATAGGTGGGTGGGGAGGACTCCCACCTACACTCCCACCAATTCTAGGCAATTGTCTCACCAGAGAAATGAAGGCCAGAGTATATTTGAACCTGTGTTCCTAGGTAGGAAATAAGAATGGGGAAATGAAGGTAGTACTTCCATTGTAACTCTGGCAAATCTCCCTTTTGACATCCATTTAAGAGGGAAATCTACAAAAGTCAAGTTTACCCTGCTGCAGAGGAGCCTATTCCAAAGCACCAGTGTTTTCTGTCGTGAAAGTACTAAGTTCCAAGCCTCTGAGTTCTAACAAGTGTGCCACAATTAGTTATATTAGTAAGAGAAGAGGAAGCAGATAGAGAGACAGAGACACACACACACACACACACACACACTCACACAGAGATTCGACTTCCTCATTCCACATTCTAGCAAGTTTAACAGGAAAGATGGGAAAATTTCTACAAAGAAAGAATATTTTTCAGGTGGAATAAAGCGGGAACATTTTACACAGTAACTGTGATCCTAGACAATGATTACCATTTTTAAGCATTAGAATCCAGCATATTTTTAAGGAAACAATTTGTGCCAACCATAAACCAGAGAGGAAAAATTACCTTTACCCTTTTATATCAGGATTCATGTCAAAGGAATATCTTTTTTTAAATTTTTTTTTATTTAAAGAAAAACAAAAGCATGTAAAGGGTAGAGATAACACAGAATTCCAAAAAAAGATAAACAATAAGAAATCACTAGTTGATAAATTACATATTGTCTTCTTAGAAATAGTTGTTCAAGTTACAAAATTAAAGCATACAAAGTAGATATTCAAACAGTGAGACTGTAAACAGCTATGCATGCATGAATCTCTACATGTATTTCTATCCTTTCTGTATTAGAAGAAAAACAAAACTTAGCAAGAAAAAACAAAACAAAACAAATTCCTATAAAAACATGAAACCCACAGTACAAGGTTAGGGTTATCTACAGTGATTACTGTGTTGTTTCTTATTATCTTCAATAGAATTGTCTATATCATCAGGCATAATTGAATATAGCAGTACATAACAATATTAGCAAAAATAAGACATTGTAGACAGTATAAAACTTCAAAGGCAGGTAATAATCAAATCAGAGTGGATATTCTAGTGAATCTTGTCATCTTCAGTGCAGTTGCCTATACTCTGGACTTGATACTATCAATCATAACAGCTTTGAATAAATCTATCAATACAAAACAGTGATCTAACAGACCTGATTCGATTACAATCAGTCATGGTAAAACACTGTAGGTTTTATAGAGCTTTAGATTAAGTTAATAGGAAATTAAGGATGATTACCATACTATATCCTGTTATTTTTGGGATTACTGTCTGTGCCCTCAAATCTAGTACAGGTAGAATGACTGGAACAGAATGTAATACATCTAAGCAGAGTAGTGTGAGTTATGTGGGATTTAAATCCTGGTGCACTATTAACAATAGAGTGTATCAAAGCCATCTATGTTAGAGATTCTAGTTATCCTTCTCTGCCTCATTTCTGCTATGCTATTTTTCTGCCTGTTTGTCTAGTCTCCTTCATTCTACTGCCTGCACCACTCACTGAGGCCTTTCTGCCACTGTTCCTAAAATCCTGATTTTTTTTCTCTCTCTCTCTAGAATGTCCTTCAGTATTCTCTATAGGGTTGGATTGGTGGTCAAAACTCCCCCAGTTCCTCTTTGTCATGGAAGCATCTTGTTTCTCCATTAATTTCTAGTGACAGTTTTTCAGGGTACATCAGTCTGGGCTAGAGGTTATTTTCTTTCAGGGCTTGGAAGACTTCACTCCAAGCTCTTCTTGATCTGATGGTCTGTGTCGAGAAGTCAGCTGTGATTCTGATGGGCTTACCTTTATAGGTAATCTGTTTCTTTTCTCTGATGGCTTTTAATATTGTTTTTACATTGAATTTTTGGTATCTTGATTATTATATGTCTGGGTGTAGCTCTGTTTTGGTTGTAAGCGGCTGGAGTTTGGTATGCCTCCCATAACCTAATGTCATTTTCTTTTCTCATGCTTGGGAAGTTTTCCTTAATTATTTCCATGAATAGCCTTTGTAATTCGCCTGTATGCATTCCTGCTTCTTCGTTCACATTTCTTATTCTTAAATTGTAGATTCTTTTGTCATCTTCTAATCTTTGTATTGTTACTGCCTGTTTCCTTGTTATTTTTAAGAGATCTTTCCTTTCATGATCACACATTGCAAACTTGTCTTCAAGTTTTGGTAGTCTATCCTTAGTTTCTTTTAAGGAGTTTTGCCAGCTTTCAATGGAGTTTTTAATTTCCTGGTAGTCTCTTTGAATCTGCTTCATATATTCTATATTTTCTTTATATTCATTATCGAATGTTTCTCTCCTTTTTTGTGCTTCTCACTTCTTCCATCTGTATCTTCCTGAGAGATGCTTCCTGAGAGCATTTCTTTTATTACTCTACTCATATCTTGCTTTACCTGATTTAATATTTCTACTCATATCTTGCTTTATCTGATTTAATATTTCAGTTTTGAGCTCGTCTACAAGGTCCCAAAGATATCTTTTAATGTTCATTGAAGCCATGTCTGATGTTGTGTGTTTGCCGCCCTCAGTCTCCCTTGTTTTTCCCTCTTCTGGATCAGGGCTCTCTGGGTTTTGGGCTGGGGGCCTCCTCCTGCCTCTCTCTCCTGTCATGGCCCTGGCTTCCTCCACACAGGTTACAGTGCAGGTCCCAGCCCCCTTCCCTGTTGGTCACGTTTCCTCAAAGTCCTCCAAAGCATGCTGGCAAGGGACCTCTGCCCTCTCCTGACTGCTCTTGTCACTGAGGTATAAGCAGCGGCTGTATTTGCCTGCCCTTCCCCACGGGGCCAGCCAAACTTCAGGGGCCTTCACCTGGTTAGTGCATGCTAGGCACAGGGAATCATTCTGGGACAGCTCATTGGGTCCCAGCCAGGAAAATCCCATGAATCTTCTCTGGGGAGGGAGCAACCAACTGAAGTCACTGTCACTCCCAGTTCAGGCTCCTCCTGCCCGATTCCAACATGTTGCCCATTTGTTCGTGCCCTTCCCGTGGTGGGGGTCTCATTCCCAGCACTGACCATGGATTAATGAAGGTCCCTTCGCCAGCTCCACTCTCTGTTGGGCTCACCAACCCCTGGCCTCAGCACTGCTGTACTTCCTGTGAGTGGCAGTGGGAATGAGTTTGGGTGGCTCTGCCAGCCAGCGCAGATTTAAGCTGGCACAAATTCAGGCCAGTGCAAACTTGGCAGGTCGCCGTGAAAATGCTGTGTCCCATAATTTTTAGCTGTTCCAGTTGTAGTCACAACATATTTGATGAGCTTTTTTACATTTTAATTTCTTCCTGTGTCAAGAGGATCCATCGCCCTCTGTCTGGGTCTCTCCAGAGTGTTTTATTCTGGCGTATGAGTTGTTTCTCCTGGGAGGCTTTGTATTTTGTTCCTCACTGGTCAGCTATTTTGACTTCTCTCCAAAGGAATATCTTAATGGCTTCTGGCCAAGTCACATAGACCTCTTGGTCTTTGGTCTTTTTTAATATAAAATCTGCCATGTGAACTGGCTGTTCTTCAGAACCTTTCAATTCTAACTTCCTATTTGATTTAGGTAGTGCTGCACATGTCTTACAAATTGAAAAGTAATAATTCTTAATTCACATACATCCTTCTCATTGAACATAATGTGTATTTATAATATAGTATTTACCCATGAAATAATTATACAAAGCAAAAACTAGAATATTGGTTTCTTCCTGTTTGGTTGCCACCTTCTCTTTCCCCAATTTCTACCCTCCCCACTAAACATACATCTGAATCCTATGTAAGTGTATAATTCTTATATAATTAATTTAGATAGGAGTAGATACACATGTGTATCATACACATATATATTCCTATAACATTTTATTTCTTGGTTTTGACTCTTTTGAACTAAATTAAAATGGTATCATATGACATGAAAAGTATCATACTGAGCTATGATTATATATATATACAAATGTCATAGTTAATAAAATGTTTTTGGACCTACATTTTTCACCTAAAACATATTGCTAAATCCAACAAAAATATACACACATACTGAGCAAAAGGCATACACTGGACTGCTCATACCTCTGCTGATTATAAATAGGCCCAAAAGTGGAACAATCACCAGAGTTACTCAACTATTACATAAATAAACCATAACCTATATACTCAACTGAATCCTGTACACCAATGAGAATGAAAAAAATGTTCAGTGACAGACAACAAAATGGTTGACTTTTGCAAATAAAAATGTGAAAGGAGCCAGACACACCCAGGAGCGGATACTCACAAATGTACATGCATGAGGTACGTAGCTACCTTGGATAGGAGACGGAATTGCTAGTGATTGGAAGGCAGCAAGAGGAAGGTTTGTGGAGTTCTGGTAATGTTCTCCTTGATCTGGATCTATTAAATAGGTGTATTCATTTTGTCTAGGAAAATATCATAAATCCATAAATTTGTTATATCTGTTACTTATTGCTTTATAACAAATGTCACCTGAAAACTCAGTGCTATAAAATAAGAAATATTTATTGTTATTCACAAGTTGGAGGACTGGAAAGTTTTGATTTTAGTAGTTCTTCCTCATGTATCAAGAGTCAGCTGAGGCTCAAATATTCAGCTCTGCTGCTGCTGACTGGATGCTCTTTCATGTTTAGGAGTCATGTTTAGGGATTAGGGGCTGAGAGCTGGGCTAAGACAGCATCAGTTAAAATAACTGGGCATCACCATGTAGCCTCTCATCACCTGCCACCCAGCCCAGGTTTATTTACATGCTGGTAGCAGAGTTCCAGGAGCAAGAGCAGAAGCCTATGAGGCCTCTTGGAGCTGCATCACTCAAGTCATATGCCACTGCCCCTAAAGTCACAAATAAGTGTGTGTGGGGGGGTGATCTTTTTGAAAATGTATCTACCACACTTATGTGCACTTTTTTTATACTAACACAATTTTAATGAAATTAATCATATGCACATATATATTTTTAATTTTTTTATTTAAAGAGAAAAAACAAAAAAGTTAGAAATATTACAGAATTTCCAAAAAAAAAAAAGGATAAACAGTAAGAGGTCACTGGTTGATAAATTACATATTGTCCTTTTAGAAATAGTTGTTCAAGTTATAAAATTAGAGCATACAAAGTAGACATTCAAGCAGTGAGACTGCAAACAGATCTGTTCAACAATCCAACAAGAACTTAGAAGCATGGTTATCAATCGCATGTATATTTTTTCTACACCTATTGGATGTGTCCATAGTTTGTTTTTATTTTGATATATTATTCCAGAAGCACATTGAAGTTTACCCATCCTATCAATTGGCATTTCAGTAATTTCCAGTTTAGTGCTGTTCCAAGTACAGCGTGTATCTCCTGGTCTGTATACTTAGTGTGAGCATTTTTCTTGGTCATCCACTGAAGTGCTATGCTGTAAGGAGTACAAATGTTCAGTTTTACAAGACAGTGCTAAATTTTTTTTCTAAAATAACTGCACCACTTTACATACCCTTCAGCAGTATGTTGGAGTCTCTGTTAATCCAGACAGTTGCCAAAAGTTGGTATTGAAGTCAGGCTTCCTAAATTGCCCACTACTCTGGGTATAAAATAGCATTTTATTGTGTTCTTGATTTACTTGTTTCATTTGTTGCTGTTTCATAAATCATGTTTCTTCTCAACTAAAATAGCCATTTGTATCTTTTACTCATTTTGTAAAATTGAGCTGTCTCATGTTGCTTCATAACAATTCTTTATATATCTCAGTACTATTCTTTTATCAGATGTGCTTGCTGAGAACATCTTGGTGCCATTTATAATTTGTTTCTCACTTTACTGAGGGTATAATTTGATTAACAGATTTCTTTTTTATTAACAGATTTCTTAATTTTAAGCATTTGATTTTTGTTTTCTACTTTTTATTGTTAGTTTTGCTTGAGGCATGACTCAACGATCCTTAACTACTTTAAGGTTTGAAATATATGGATATCATCTTTTAAGAATCAATGTGGGGCTGGGGGTTTAGCTCAGCACCATAAGCACCTGCCTTGCAAGCACACTGTTGGGAGTTTGATCCCCAGTACCGATTAAAAAAAAAAAAAAAAGAATCAACATTTTGGTTTTGACTTTTAAATCTTTATCATGGCTGAAGTTTGTCTTTGTGCTTAGTGTATGGTGGGAACCTTTTTTATCCCTTATGTAATCGTCTTTTTTTTTGTAATCATCTTTTTAAAGCATTATCTATTAAGTAATTTGCCTTTTCACATAATGCTACCATGTCCCTATGTTTGCACTGCAATGCAATCTCTTCTGATAAAATAACCCTTCCTGTTTCTCTTTAGAAATGTGTTGGGTATCATGTCCGTCAGGTTTGCATTATCATAACAACCTGACATAATCATCTGACACAAAGGAAGTGTTGATTTTAGACCATAGTTTTGGAAGTTTTGTCCATGACCAATTGACCTGTTGTTTTGAACTTGTGATGACATAGTCCACTGTAGTGGGGACACTGGAACAGGAGGCCTGGTCACCTCACAGTATGGGAAAAGAGAAACGGTGGAAGGAATGGAGTCCCAGTGGGAGCTGACACTTTCTTTCTTTCTTTCTTTTTTTTTTTTTTTTTTTGGTGCCGGGGATCAAACTCACGACCTCATGTTTCCCAATGGGCACTTACACCACTGAGCTAAACACCCGGCCCCGAGCTGACACTTTCTACTAAGCCTTAGCTCTTAAAGATTCCACCATCTTCCAATAGTGCTGTCCTGGGAACCAAACCTCTAACATGCGGGCCCTTGAGAGACACTCAAGATCCAAACTGCAGTAGCTATCCTTGGCTGTTTATTCTTTTATAGAGATTTTATAGTTTTCCTTCCCACATAAAGTTTTTATTCTCTTAGTACTCTGCTTCCCTCAAATTTCTCTTAAACAAACTTAAAATATGATTTTCACTTTTCCCATTTCTAAACTGTATTTTGAACCTCTTTGCAAATTTAATGCCACCTTATCTCTGCAATGGGCTCTTGACTTAGGAGCTCAATTCATTCCCAAGGGCTGGTTGTAATTCAAGTTTTTGACTGAAGGCTCAGGCTCCTCCACAGAGCCTTTAAAGTCTCTCTCATGTATACAGGCAGATCTCAGTGCCCTTAGCGAGACATTGGCCCAGAATTTCTCAATGAACCCCATACAGGAAAGAATATTGTAACTCTTTAAAGGTTAAATCTGTATCTGAGACCATTTGAAAGCACAAGTGGCCAGCATTCAGGTCATAATTCAAGACTTTGGTCATCAGTTAAAACTAAAATTCTGTTCATAACTCTCATTGTTCATATGTCAGCCTGTTCATAACTCGAGGGTCCACTGTATTATTTTTTGGTACCGGGGATCGAACTCACAAACACACGCTTGCAAGGCAGACACTTATGCCACTGAGCTAAATCACCAGCCCTGTAATTTTTACTTCTGCAACACATTCATACACACAAATACACATACTGACCACTTTTGAAAACAAGAAGTTGTAATGTTGTTCCTGTGTTCATTATAAAATATTTGGGAATAGACTTCTCCTTAGGAATTGTGTCTAGGTATCTCAGACTCAGAGAGTCTAATCATTCTGATTAGTCACAAGAATAATTCCAAAGAACATTTATTTTGGCATTACGCTATGTTGCTACATAGTAACAGAAATGCTTAGAATGATAAGACAGAGATGAACCCAGCTGGAATAACACAAGAATAATGTGAATCTGAATGATGTAAGGTGGCAGAAATTCTAGTGAACCTGTCACCATTCCCCTCCACCCTGTAAAAAAAAAAAAAAAAAAAAAAAATCCCAGCAGTCTTGAGTATTTTCCAAGATGCAGGCTGTCTTCAGCATGACCACTTGTGCATCGTGAATCTCTCTGATTTCTTCCATTAGCAAATGGAAGTTGTGTTTAGTGTACTGTACTCTGAATCTTCAGAGTGCTTCTTTTCATGGCTTAGAGTTCTGCATTGGATGGACCATGGTAATATTTCAACAGTATGAACAATTTACCTGTCTTTCTTAGTAATTCCCTTATAGGTGACCAGATGAATGGAGCATACCACCATACTAGGTTCTTGTTTTGGTTTCATTTATGTTGAGAATGCTCCCTAATGGCTTCATGCATTTATATGCACCCTTTTGGAAGAGGATTGGGCAATAAGGGTGGCATAGCTGACCTATTGGGAGCATGACTTGGAAGGGTGTATCTCCCTCCGTAACTCCTGCCTTCTCTCCCTGCTTCCTGACGGCCAGGAGCAGTCTTCCTCCAACCAGGCCCTTCCACATAATGCCATTTCTTCCACATGCCATTAAGCCTGCCTAATATGGACCCGAGCTTCTAAAATGTGAGCCAAAATGAACCTCATGTTTCAAGTTGTGAGTGTGAGATATTGTGTCCCAAGAGACAAGGAAAGTAACTGAGACAGTTCTTGAAATGGATCTTGTTTTAAAAGAAAGTTCAGTGTACAAGCCTATTCCTTGGCAAATGGGGTGTCCAACAAAGATGAACATGGCTGGTGCTAGAAGTAGGACTAATAATACCAGTAGTTTTTAGCCTGCTATTTGGAGGAGGAAGGTTGTATCTCACATTTTCACAGGGCAAAGCACTTCCAATTCAGAAGCCCTCATGACACTGACCTGTTACTTGTTTACTGGTCCATCTTGCCCAGGGTTTTTTACTTTGAAAGTAGTGACTGATTTTTTTTTTTTTTTGTACCAGGGATCAAACTCATGACCTTGCACTTGCAAAGCAGGCACTTATGCCGCTGAGCTAAATCCCCAGCCAGTGACTGATTTCTAATTTGTTCTTCCACTTCTAAGACCAGTATATTGGAAGAGTGAGCTTGTCTTGATTGGATCATTGACTTTATTTCATCTCAGAGAAGCACAAAATCTGGAGTATTCTTATAAATGGCATCTGCTGACAAGTAGAAATAGTTGATAACAGTACAACCTAAAGTTTTTCAGTGTAGCCCTTCATATCCATATTAAAATCATAATTATCTTTATATTCATGTATCCAAAAATTCAAAGTACTTGCAAATTTGTTAATTTGCTAAATTCTGATTCAGTAGATTTGGGTGAACTTGAGGTGGTTTTACTGGTATCAGGACTACACTAAGAATAGCAAGGCTTTATAAAATTCTCTTCTTCACACTGCTGAATTAGTCCACTTTTCCTTCTAAAGATGACATTCTGACTATTTGAAAATCTTCTGAATTTTCAAAATCTTAGTCTTTCAATTAGTTTAAGAACTCTGGGGGGATTTTTATTGTTGTTTAAATCCTTTGGATATTTTTAAAAAAAATCTCTTCCTAGTTCCTAGTTGAGTATTTTTCAGTGTTTCTTGGAGTTTTCTTTTTTTTTTTTTCCCTCAAGGTAAATTTTATGTTGGGGTCTCTTAGATCAAGTTAAATATCTTCAAGGGTGATGAATAACTTAACTGGATAAATGACCACTAGAATATGGTAAGAACTGGAAGATGCAGTGGAAATAAGTGCAAGAAGGGAAAAAGATACACAGTACTATAATTTTATCCACTTTTCCCACCATGATTTTATGTCAGTGTTGCTTTCATTCTTCCTTTATTTTGTAAGAAAACTTCCACCAACTTTCCATTCTAGTGAGTCACTGAGGGAGTCCAAGAATGTGGGCTTCTCGCTGAAGCCTGATAAGGGAGGAGATTATTGTACATAATTGGAGAGTGTGGAGTTAGAATAATTGAGTTTGAATTATGACTTCACTGTTTACCAGCTATGTTACTTAACCATAAAATGCTAATAGTATTTACTGGAAAAGAATAATGTGAAAATTTGAAGAAGGTTCACTTCTTCACTTAGCCTAGGCTCCAGTATATAGTCAATGCTTAATAAATATTCAGAATAGTAGTCATTATTGTTTGATACTTATTGCAGGCTAAGTCCTAAGTGTCTTAGTGGCAAAAGCCTTTGTGCTTGAGACACTGGCAGTTAGTTCCTTTTTCACAAGTGGAATCTGAAGCCCTCAGTTTTGGTCATTTCCTCAAAGGGAGGTCTCAACTCTGGGACTCAGAGTTCCAGAATTAGTAAGGCTAACTATATATATATCACTGATTTGACATTTCATCTTGTATGACTAACTCATGTTATTTTTTCCCTTTTTTTGGCTGACCAATTAATACTTTACCTCTCTAATCTTTAAGGGAGAACGGTTTTGTACTATCTAGGATTCTCCAAGTCAGTTACCACTGAGTCCTCCATTTGCATTAGTAAGTGGCCAATGAATGTCCATTACTGGTGATTAATGAGAGTAGCCATACATCTCTGTAGTGGCTCAGGCTGGTTTAATCAAAAGAGACATTTTAAGGCTGATGTCTCTTGGAGAAATTAGTATATTGCTCGTGAGTTCTCATTTGTTTCTGCAATACGATGTCACTGATATCTGAAAGGGACTCAGAAGAAAGAACTGAGGTACCAACAGAAGAACCATTGATTACTTTTCATGCCAGCTTAAATTCAAAACTATTTCTATCAGTTTCTTGACTCTCAATTCATTTTTTAATTAAACGATAGATACAACCCATTGTAGATACAACTTTTTTGGAAAATATCATTGTTCTGTTCATATTAGACCTGACACGTCAATACTGTAGTTTTAGTTTATGTCTTCTAAAAAGTGCAATACATATTTACAGGGCATAGAAGAATAAAGTGAAGAGAAATTTGTGTGTTAATAAAAGAGAAAGTCAAATCAACAATTCTCCTTTTTATCATGTTTAAATTCAAAAGTCTATTTTTAAAATCATGTTTTATATCTTGTTTAGTAGCATTTATACTCAAAAACTTTTTATTGTATTTAGCTCACACATAGAAAATGCAAACTTACTTGTATAAATACAACAAATTTAATGTGTGAATTTGTATTAATGACCTGTGAACAAGTAACAGGAAATATCAATAAAGAATCATATACTTACTATGTTTGTTAGGGGGAAAAATAAAGAATAATTCATTAATTGATAAATTGGGTAATTGTCTTTTAGAGAAAACAGCTGATTAAAAGTCAGACTAAAAAGTCAATAAATTTTGATTTGTTGGAAAAACATTGAAAATATATATTATGACAACTGAGTATCTTAAGTAGTTTAATATAAAAAGACTTTACTTTAAAAATAAATTGTTTCCCAAGTATTTTTTTACTATAATATGAAAGCTATTTTTTTAAAGATGCCATTATATTTCTGCTATTGAATGTACTTCTTATAGAGTACCTTCATCTTTGTTTTGATGAGATAAGCTGCTTCTGAATATACTGCATGTCATGCATGATTTATTTACTTAAATGTTTAGCACAATTTTTCTTGACAGCTTTTTTTTTTCATTTGAAATGTTATGTAACAAAAACACCAGGGAAAGCTGGCATTTTAGTTTGTATGTCTATTCCATATTTTGCTAGATGAAGAGGAAAATACAATAGATGTATATTATCAGGATACTGAGCACATTTCAGCCGCAGCCTGTCTTTTCCCCTGTACATCAGCTTCTCTTCTCAGTGGGAATACTCTTAACAGCAGCTTGGCCTTCCATTACATTATATGTGACCACAAAATTGCCTCTATATGTTATGTAGAGGTCCAATACCTAAACTCAAATTTACTTGGATTGCTTTTTGAATTAAATCTTGCTTAAAATATAGTTAGGACTGTGTGAGTTCAGAAAAGAATAAATATTTTTCAAACTAAAGATTGTCATTGGACAATTCATGAAAGATCTCTCAGGTAATATGCAGAAAGTTAAATATTACTAGCATTCATCTGGTATTGGAGTGCACCAATCCAAAAACCATGAGAAAATCCCGCAGATTTTCCACTGGAAATATACCCAATAAGCCCAAACTAAATACTTAAATCAATGTCTTACTGTGGGCTCCCCCAGCAGCAGACCCTGAGACAAGGATTTGAGCGCAATTGGTGTCCTGAGCAGACATCCCAGGAAACCAGTTGGAGAGAAAAAGAAGTGAGGCAGGAAAGGGAAAGCAGTGCATGAAAGGTGTGGCTTTGGGGAGCCAGTTCCTCCTGTGGGGATCTGCTGTCGGGGCGCTCTAAGGATGCACCTTAGAGTATTCCTTGCAAAGTGGAGGGTTGCTGTGTTAACGATGTGTGATCAACAGTAGAGTGAATGTTTAAATATTTTAGAAATTATCGTAATAAAAGACACATTGCCATTAATTCCCATGGAAACACTCCACCTGATTTCAAACTCATCCTATCCGGCTTCTTGCCACTTTCTGAAGAAGTTCCAAAAGTCCTCTTTTGTAACTTTAGGAGATGTCGCCCTGGTTTTTTGTTTGCTTGTTTTTTGTTTTTTTAAATCACATCTTGTAAGAACACAGAAAGGCAAACTGAAAACATTACAGTGTGTCCTCCTGCACTTTACTCACTGGCTATGGCACCGTGTGACTTCCAGCTCTTCCTGAAAATCAAAAAGATCATGAAAGGTAAACAAAGTAGGGTCAGGTATTTTAAGGAGAATTAATGGCAATGTGCGTTTACCACATTTTTCAATTACACTCTATATATGTATGAGCTGTGTAGCATTTCCAGGTAGTTACACATTCTACCAGAGAAAGCAGGCAGTCAGCATTGTGACAATCTGTACTAAGATTGTTAGGCCAAAGAGTTATAGGCTGAACCTTGATGGTCACAACTATAGTTGGCTTTAGAATTAAATGAGAAGGCTCCCAAGATTCTAATGCTGTCATCACCACCAGTCAAATTTCAAGAGCATTAAACCCATTAACTTGCTTCTAACAATAACCAAGAGTGTTTAGCTGTCAAAAATGTTTTCCAAATCTAACATTATTTTATGTTAAGACTAAATCATTGAATATATGAGCACTTCTCTTTAATTTATGTAAATGAGAATCATCCACAACCCTACATCAAGCCTAAATCATTGGTTCTCACCTTGCTTGAGAATCAGCTAGAGGGTTTAACAAAACACAGACAATGAGATTCCCATCCCAGTACTTCTCATTTAACAAGTTTAGGGTGGACTTCAGACTTGCATTTCTAACAAGACCCAAAGTAAGGCTGGTGCTGTGGTTCTGGGGACCACAACTGAGAACCTCTGCTCCGTACACCAAGACACATTCTAATCATCTCTGTGTTTTACCATTAACTCTATGACCAGAAGTATAGTTTATTCTTCAGCAAAGAACATGTTAAGGAGCCCTGGTATTACATTTTCAATCTATTTGCACCTGGAAGTGTTAAGGAAAGGAAGTTTTCTCCAACTCTGACAAAGACAACTTAGGGTTGGTATCTTCGATTCATAGTTGAAGCCTATGATTTTTATAAATATTCTTATTAAGATGTAATGAATGACAGTGTTTCATAGTAAGGGCTCAAAAGTAGGAATTAGCTTGGTAAATTTTCTGAGTGGTTTTTTACACAATACCACATAAAATATGCACATAATTATATTTTTTATTATTGATAGTCTATTAATATCTTCTGTATCAAGGGATACTTTCAACTTTTAGGACATGGTCTTTTAGTTAGCATATGATTAGACAGAATATTGAGGTTTTTTTAAAAAAAATTCAGAATTCTTGTTATTGTTTCTCTCATAGTCATTTGTGTGTGCTATATAAAGGGAAAGTGATAAGCAGCTACTGCTTGGACAAATGTGCAAAACAGCTGGCATTTAATGGGGTCCCACTCCTTTAGCCTTCATTAATTCCTGCTGTAATACCAAGGAGGACAATTGTCCCCTCTTTTGTGCACTGTTGTACATCATGTATGACTGCATCCTTATCTCAGTATATCCTATTATCATATTATATTTTACATCCTCCTAGTAGCCTGGGGAGTCCTTAAAGCCAGTGCCCTGTCTCACTCGTTGTCTCCATGCCTAGCAAATGTCATCCAGCCAGATGCATAAATGTGTACTTGCCAAGTCTTGGATAAATGAATGAATAAATTGATCAATGTGTGAGGAATGAAACACAAAGAAAACTGAATTAATGTAAGTAGAGGAAGAGTAAGAGATCAGAGGCATCTGCTTCCCAATCTAGTATTCCAGGAGTTGGAAAAGGTTCCGTGAGAGGAGGTCAGGACATCACCCTGGCTGACAATCAGTTAAGAACTAGAACGGGTTTGGTAGAATCTTGTAGTTTTTTCTGTCATCAGTAAGGTCTGTGTAGTTTTCCTTAAAGTTATTTCCTGCTGTGTAAGTAAAGATGTCGAGGATTCATGGGAAGGTCTTTTACTCCCTTGAACTGAGTGATTTAAAGTAATTCTCCAAATTTTTGAAGCACCTCTAGGATTATATATGTCAGGATGTTTATTTGATAAGAAAGTGGAAAGAAATAATAAAATTTAGCTATCTCTGCCTTGTTATCCAAGCAGAAGTAAAAGGAATAATGTTTTAGAATTTATTTACAGTGGTACTAAATTGAAGTCACCCGTTCTTGTTCTTAAAGAAGTAGCTGCACAATATAATAGTGCTATATGCTTGTTAATCCAATGAGAACAATGGAAGAAAAAGGAGGATTTTTTCATTCCAGCAATCTCCTTGTAGAAGCAAAGAGATAAAGATTGATGTAAAGTGATAATGCCCTTGGGTCTCATAACACTAGCTCTTTTTTTCTTATAGCTATAAAGTATTCAAGATTTATAGTTAGGACTATCCTCTAATTCTACTTTAAATTCAGAATAACCAAAAAAGCCTCCAGCAATTTAACAGGCCATCCTTATGGTCTAAAAATTGGCTAATAACAGTAAATCATAAATAAAGGAAACTCAGAATATCTAGATGTATATTTATCATTCCCCTCACCTCAATGTAAATCATGCAACACAAATTATATTTGTGAAAATGTATTGATTAGCGTACCACTAGGGGCTATGACAACACCAAATGTCAGTGGCTTCATGCAATTGAAATTCTCTTGAATGTAAGAGTTCAACATGGATCTTCCCGGTTGATGAATGTCTTGTTTCCACATGATGATCCAGAGAGCCAATTTCCTTTTGTAGTGTGGCTCCATCTTCCCCTAGGATCTTGCTAGTATAGGGAGTATTAACAGCAGAGCTGCCCAGTGTACTTTTAAAACACCTCATACTGACATTTCACCAGCAAGAATGGGCAACTGGTCACTGTCATTGTATAGTCAGAAGGGCTTGTAGGTATTTTTCCCCTAGACAGCTCGAAACAGGCACAGCAGACACCATGAGAAGGTGAATTTAAATTCTGAAGATAATTAGCCATTGTCTACAATGTAGAAAAAGATAATACAACTGGAATGTGTTTACTGCAGAGAGACTTTGAACTGGCTCCCTGTCCATATAAGAATTTAAGGTAAAATAACCCTCTCTGTATTCCAAATCACTTTTGTACATATTTTGAAGAGATGGGTCCATGATCAGAAGGATCTGGGATAGAAGACTTACAAAAGAGCATTTCTACAGAAGCAACTTTCAGTTTGGTTTATCAGATTGCCCAGTTCAGCCATGGTGAGATTAGCACAGTTGTATCACCACACCCACTTAACAAATCTAGTGGAAAAAGAGGGAGATGTCTTCAGTTCTTTAGCAATAACTTTCTATTCAAGAACAGGAGCAAAAGGTTAACCAGGGCTGGGGGAAGCATCTTCCTCTTTCAAGTGAGAGCTGCCTTGTCAAAGACTCAGGACTCCAGCACAGTGGGGATCTCCATCCACTTGTACATGAATTAGAAGACAGAGGCCCATCCCTGGCCCTGCATGAAGAGGCCCCAGCAGACTTTGGCATAGTTATTTTTTTTTTCTTTTTCTTAATTTTAAAATGAAAAAAAGAATAAAAATGATACAGAATTTCAAAACATAATGATAGGAAAGTAACGATGATTAATATATTGCATATTGTTATCTTCAAAGTAGCTGTTCAGATTATAAGATATAGATGTGAAAAAAATTATCAATCATTGAAAGCACAAACCACTCTTTCTGATGAAATAACAGATTAGTAGTATAGTTATCATGTGTGTGTGTATATATATATATATATATATATCTTGTGTGTGTATATATATATATATATATATATATATTTTTAAATCTTTTCCCTTCTTTTCTCTTTTCCCCTATCCTAGTTGTTCTTTCCTTTTGAGCAGCTTTTTTCTCTTTCACTTTCACAATATTTACTGTAAATTTTGGATCTTATTTATTCTTTCAACTTTTTGCACTAGGGAGACAATATGATCTTTACACATGCAGTCCGATTTATTTCACTTATGAATATGGTCTCAAGTTGCATCCATTTAGCTATAAAAGCCTCAATTTTTTCTCCTTTAGAGCTGAGTAGTACTCCTTTGTATAAAAATACCACAACTTTTTTTAACCACTCTTTGGTCAGTGGGATTTGAGTTATTTCCCATGTTTAGCTACTACAAATTGTGCTTCTGTAAACATAGGTGCACATATATATTGCTAAGGTATGATGTTTTAAATCCTTCTGGAAAAATACCCAGAAGGGGAATAGCTGTATTGAATGGGAACTCCAATCCTATTTTTTTGAGGAATCTCCAAACCAATCTCCACAATGGTTGTACCAGTCTACACTCCCACCAACAGTGCAGAAGTGTTTCATTTTCCTCACAGCCCTGCCAGTTATTGGTTGATTTCTTGAAGATAGCCATTCTTTCTATAGTGAGACATCTCAGTGTTATTTTAATTTACATTTTTCAAATGAACAGTGATGTTGAAAACTTTTTCAAATATTTATTTGCCATTTGTATTTCTTCATCTGAGATGTGTATGTTCATCTCAGATGCCCGTTTTTGCATTGGGTCCTTGAATTTAGGGGCCCTGAATTTTTTTCAGTTCTTTATACATTCTAGATATATCCTTTGTCTGAAGGACAGTTGGCTAAGTTTTCTTTCCCATTCTGTGGGTTTTCTTTTCACTCTGTTGGTGATTTCTTTGATGCACAAAAATTTTTAATAAGATGAAATGCCAGTTGTTCATCCTTTGAAGTATTTCCCATGCAGTTTACATTTTGTTCGTGAACTCTTTTGCCTATGGGGAAGTTATCTTTCAAGTCCAAAGACAAATACATGAAATGTGTCAGAAATTCATCCTTTGAAGTATTTCCCATGCAGTTTACATTTTGTTCGTGAACTCTTTTGCCTATGGGGAAGTTATCTTTCAAGTCCAAAGACAAATACATGGAATGTGTCACTTAGACACTCCAGAGGTTGCACACAGACCTGCATAGTGTTTTGTGAATTTCTAATCTAGATGCACACTAGTAAATCAGATTTAACAGGAAGTCCAGATGCCTGGCTTCTTTTGAAAAATCAGGTGCGGCACCTTTCCACATGACTGTAACCTAGTTGGCAAAATCAAGTGGCTGCTGTTTATAACTGAGACACATCCTGTGTATTCACCACTGTTTCCATTCGGCCCTGTCACTCAGATGTCTTTCTACCTGGCTGTGTTTCAGTTTACTTTCCCTGAGAAATCCCATCATAATTTTCAATTTTGCCTTTGGGTGGAAAAATCAGGCTCCCTAACAAAGGGACTTCTCAAAAGGCTTGTGAGGCCTGAGAACAAATACCCAGTTCCCTTTCAGACCAAGCTGTAAATGGTCAACCTGAAACTATAGCAGTTTAAGCAGGAGGCATAAGTATCATGTTTAGAAGGAGTGACTACATAATTAGGACACGCTCACTCCTTAAAATCAATTATCCTGATAAAACCCTTGGATGGCTTACCATTGTTAAATATGCATTTATAAAAAGAAAGAGAAAAACCAAAACTAATTTTAGGTGATCAGGAGAAGGGCGTTCCCTAGGGATATAGCTGAGTTCATTCCAGGACATCTGGCACAGGCTGTCTCTTGTTTTTTAAATGTTACACACACACTTTGAGTCAAGAGAGGGTGGTTGTAGTGAAAGCTCAAATTGAGTAATTTCTACTGCTGCTTGGGAGATAGTGAAAGGGGTGATTATCCAGGTCAACACAGAAGAGGAGAGTCTGACCTGCTGAGACTCACAGATGGGTGTTGTCCAGGGGAAAAACCTTTGGGGACCCAAGTCTTCCTGAGCAGGGCATTTCACTGAGACCAGATTGTCAGTTGGTTTCATGCACCATCTGTTGTTCTTGACATACACTTCTAATGTGACTCAGTGTAAGAACTGAATTTGTAATTTAACTTCAATTCTTCCTTGTGGGTAGCATTCCACTTGATGGAAAAGAAATACATGCTGCATCTAAAAATAATTAGCCTTTTCATGATCTTCTATTTCAGTTGACTTGAGGCTTTCTAGTATTGATTGTCGCGGGTTTGTGCGGTTGAGCGAATGGGACTCATCTGGTGTGATCTTTCTAAGTCTCTCCCTACTGGGCACAGATTGCCCTTTGCTGTCATGCCCTTGCGCTTCATAGTTCAGATAAATAAATTGTCACAGAATAGTTACTTGCAAACTCGAGCGAACCTTTTATTTAACTCTCACTTAAAATTTCTAAATGTTAAATTTTCTGAATTTGAGTGTTTTCATTAAGAAATACATTTCCAGCTGTTCATAGATCCTTTTCTAGTGCTTGTGCCAAATCTCATTCACAAATTTCATGTTATTTCTTGGGCTCCATGACATAAATACTTGGGTTCAGAAATGATGAAGTTAATGTACATGTTTATTAAGTTGGTTAACACATGAAAAGTCCTAAGAACATTTCCTGTCATTTGGTAAGTACTTACCAAGTTGTGGTTTGTATCTGGAAGTTACTCAAAGCTCCTATCTTGATAGGTAAGGTTTTTTGGTTTTGATTTAGGGTGTGTGTGTTAATGGAGCTAAGGATGTGACGCTGGGATTCATGATGCTCTGCTAGGATTATGTGTGCCTTACCCTGGGTGTGAGTGCTACAGGTCGCCTAGATAGAATAGAAGGGGCACAAAGAGGGCTGATGTCACTGCTTGCTGCTTTGCTGCCTTCTGCACATCATGAACTGTTTCTCCTCTGTGATGCCCCTCTACCAGGCCACCCTGCCTTGGAGCCAGACAACTGTGAACTGAAACCTCTGCAAACTGAGCCAAAATAAACCTTTCCTCCTTTAACTTGAGTGTCAAGTATTTTTTTCTCAGCAATATAAAAGTATCTAAGACAATTCTATTACTTTCATTATTTTTATATTTATGCTTCTCTGCTTACTAGCAATATTTACTAGACTGGTTATAGCCTATGATTTTTCTTTTAAATTTCAATTTTTCCTTGTTCCAGTTTTCTATTTGCTTGCCCTTTCTTATAGAATCTGACTCTATAAAAATAGTCTAATTAAATTAGACTACACTTCGTTGCAAATGGAAAAACATCCAGCTGACCAAAGTAAAATGCCTTACACTGAAAAATGATGTAGGGAGACCAGAAAGCCAGAATCTTCTCAGTAGGACAGACACAAATAGGAAAGCCCAGTGAAGTTTTAAAAATAGACTGGGCTAACTACATCTGTTTAAAGTCATTGCTTTCCACAAAATCATACACTGTTTAAGAGGACAGCGTGTCATTAGGGTCCTGAGCTGAGCTATGGGACCCCTTCTCTGTATCACTTTTCTGTAAAAGACACTTTTAATGATTTTGTGAAAGCAATTTTGAAATCCTGGACATATAAGGAAAATAGCTTGGAATTGTTTGCTGTTCTTCCCTTCGTACACATAATATCAGGTTTCTGAGATCTCCATAAATTTTGTTTTTGTATATTGAAAGATTAGCCTGGAATGGTTGGGATGAATCCTTGAATTACGAGGCAGTTGGGGTTCAGGTCTTAGTTTGGCTCTGAGAATCTTGGAGGTGGGCTCCATTTCCTCATTTCACATATGATGGAATTGTTGATTAATATGTTTGATGTTATTCACTCAAGATTATAAACTAAATCTTTGAAGATTCCTCATATGAGAGGACAAGTCACCAAAGACTCTGATCATTTTTTTGCCATTTCAACTGCAATAGTAACTTTATATTTGACTAGATATCTCTGCACTACTACCTGGATTATTAATAATTTTAGTGCAATTAAAATTATTTACCTTGTTCATCATCATTTTTCCTCCAAACTATGAGAGATCCCTGCTAAATCTGCCCTCAGAAAGCACCTAGCTAAAAAGAGAACTCTTAGGCTCTTATAAGGGAAAAATACTCCAGTACAGATACAAAAAAAAGTGTCAAGGCCTGGAACTACACATTAAATGAGATGAAGTGACTTTCTGAATATTATAATTATTAGCATAAACTGCAGCACAAGTTGCTTCTAGATGGTGAGTGGCAGAGTTATATGCACATATAAGACAATAAATTTCTCATTTCTCAAACATGTTAAACAATTAATTGCATGTCTAGGTTGCAGAACTTCACACACACTTTTGAGAGAAATTATGGAAGTAATGAGGAAACATAATAATATGACACAAAAAGCATAAAATTTCCCTGGCATATAGTGAACAATCAGTTCTCTTGCAAGTTTGTCTGTTTCTGCTGCTCTTGACTGGGTGCAGCTATGCTTAGCTGGGCTTATTCATATATCTGTGGTTTGTTGTAAATCAGGTAGGAGGCTCTTCAAATCTTTTCCGGACATGCTTACATCTCTGAGTACCAGCTAGATGTTGGTCAAACCAGGATTATTTTGGCTGTGTGGCTGGGAAACTCAGCCTTGTTCCATATGTCTCATCTTGTACCAGACTCTTCCCATGACATGGCAGAGGAGCAAGAGTTAAACTAAATGTTTTCTCAAGCCTCTGCTTGGGCCATGTCTGCTTACATCCCATTGGCTAAAGCAAGTCACATGATTGCTTCATTTTCAGAGAATAGTGAAATAAATTGTATGTCTGTAATAAGAAAATTCAGTCATAGGCAAAGGCTGTGGATATAGGGAGAGATGAAATGTTGGTGCCACTGATGCAATCTTTTTACTACAGAGAGGAGAATTAGCTAGATTCTAGACCCAGTTTGATACTCCTAAGCTATATCCTTAGAAAGCCACTAACCACCATGGGCCACAGGTTTCTGCTGAGTAAAAGGAAAAAAAAATTGACTATATAATTGCAAAAGTCCCTTTTCAAGACTTCAAAGTCCTGGAGGATTTGACTGTTTAATTGCTAACATTCCTTTCCGAGGTTTCTGCAGTAATCTCTAGATGCCTGTGACATGATTACAAAAGCAAATTTGAAGTGTATTTCAAGATAGAAATATAAAGTATAGGCTATATTAGGCAATCATAACATTTTAGGGAAGGTATCTTTGGGAAGGGATAGAAATGGAAAACTAGGGAGGGAGCTAGAGGAAAAGTCACATAAATTTGATTATGTTATTCATTGCTTTAGGAGCGAATTTCTCCTAAGTTACTGTCATGGAGTATATGATGTAGAAACATGTTTACATGTAAGAGCTGTGTCAGAAAGCATTTGGCTTCTGAAGTGAAATATATTTAAGATGCAAATTCATGTCTGGAAAGGTGCTTGGTAAATCACACAATTTCTAGCTTCTGTCTTTTCTCTTTTATTGACTCAATACCTGGATCTGCTTAACATTTTGCACATCCTTGTCCTTGTCTCTTCAGCTCTCTTTTCCTGAATTCCTAACAGCTCTTATCCTGCCCTTTGCCTGGTAGCCTCCAATGAATGCTTTGAATCCAAATCTGAGTATTAGAAACACCAGAGGTCTAGAGTGATGAGATCTACATATCTGCATCCTGAAATATTGTAAAATATGTGAAAAGATGTACAAAAGGAGAAAACCTTCAAAAGAGCTTTAAGTAGTATTATTTAAAGCATGTTCTTTGGAAGTTTCATAGAAATTCAAATTCTGATGACCCAGATCTATTGAATCAAACCCTGTGTTGTAATAAAATCTTTAGGTGTTTTATATGCACATTAACTTTGGAGATGTCCTTATCTGGAAATTGTCCATCCTATCACTATTAACACACAGCTATTGTTTAAATAAGCCACCTTAATAACAGAGTAAATGACCTTTCATTTAATCCATATAATCTTTTATAAATAAAGGAAATGCAGTGATTTAATTTGTTTATATTGGAGCAGATTCAAAGGTTGAGATTCACAATCTCAATCACTTTAATGTTCTTACACAACACTTCTTTATTTATTGTATTTATTTATTTAGACAGGGTCTAGCTAAGTAGTTCAGCCTGGCCTTGAACTCACTATGTAGCCCAGGCTAGCACTGAACTCGCAGTAATTCATCTGCCTCAGCCTCCTGAGTGCTGGAATTATAGGTGTGTACCACCATGCCAAGATTTTAACAGATCTTGAGACTTAAAAAGGAAAAGGAAGCTAGAGTTAGAGAACTCGGTCTTTCTGGTAAAGGCCATCTGTGATATGTCCTATATGAAAGGTTTTGAAAAGGTTGAGAGCTTCTGCCTGAGATAGAGATACCAAAGACACTGACAGATTCTATAAAGCTAGGCTTTTCAAGTCCAATCTCCTATACAAAATATTCCCCATATCACTTTAAGATCAAAATGTAGGCTTTATCTTCTATATCCATAGCTATTTTAGTCTATAGCACCCATGCAGCCCAATATCTCATTTTCCTCATACTCATTGCCACTTGAGAAAAAATCTTAGTTCTTGGTCCCCCAAAGCACAAAACACAGGACTTTAATCAGGCTGCTTGGGAAAATTATTGGTAAATGCATCAAAATCAATGGCAAACTAGAATGTAACCCAAAAAGAAAGATCCATGATCATGTTGCATTGGGCCTTACAAAACTGCTCAGGCTCTGAAGCCAATCATTCTATGGTTGTATTGTGTGAAAGCTTTCCTCATGGCTTTTAATATCTTCTTAGTCAACTCATACTGAGGTTAAAATATTAATTGATATTAACGTAAAGACAAGGACTGCTTACTAAGTGAAGATGTTCCACATGTTTTTAGGTGCCAATCCTTTTTTCTTTGCTTACAAGTAAATTTATGCAATATTTATTAATGAGTAATAATAACATACTAAGCATTTAACATATGAGACTTAGTTTAATCTTTAATAGGATAGGGTGGTAGTGTAGCTCAAAGGGTAGAGCTCTTTTATAACAAACATGTGGCCCTGGATTTGATCCCCAGGACTAAGAATCAAGCAAACATACACCAAAAAAAATTTTTTTAAAAACAACAACCTTGGAAAATTAGTATCAGTAAGCTCATTGTTTAATATGAGATCATTTAAATTACAAGACATTAAATAAGCTGCCCAATGTCATATTTGATAAAATGCAAGCATTTTATACCCTATATGGAGGAAAAAAATCTTATCTACCTCTACATGCATTATCAACTTTCTATAGATCTGTGGCAACAGTTTAGGTTATCACTGCCTTCTTAGTTCTTTGCAGTAGTATTTGTTCACAGGTTGAACATGCATTTTAATATCATTTCCAAGCAAATGTAATTGATTGGGAAACTCTACCAAAAATATAGGATTGTACCACACTTGAGTAGATGGTGAAAAGTTACAGGGCTATATATTCACTGTGAATTAACTGTATCCTTCCACAGTAGCATGACTTACCTAATTCATTTCATTTTGGTCTGGAGTATTTCCCACTTTAACTTGGAAAAACACTAATCACCATGTCACTCCTCTTTACATTCCAGTTGCCACTGGCAACCTTGAATTAGAGGACTGGACACAGTCACATTTTCCTTGAGTGGCTTGTGATTTTGAACTTGAGTTGTCTTTCTATGGAGTCACTCCTACCCTGATTCATGAAGGAATCCAAATTGAATTTGCTATGCTTCCACTGTGACCCTATGGGTTTTATTAATTTTTGAACAGTTTTTGTTTGTTGAAATTAGCTGATCAATTCCCAGGGGTAGTGTGAATTTAGAAACTGTACTCACTCAGTATTAGCTTGGGTTTCTGATTCCCTTCACAGATATTTTTCCTCTAACTGGTGCCATAAGTCATTTAGCTTCCTTGTTCATTCCCAGGTTTATGGATTGAGTTTTCCCAATCACCATTTCAAGAATAGAGAACCCCCGCCACATTCTGCCCTTGAGTTTCAGTTTCAGCAGTCAAACAATCCATTTGCTGAGGCTTAGTCTCCCAATTTTTTTTTTTTTTTTTTTTTTTTTTTTTTTTTGTGCAAGGGATCGAACTCACGACCTTGTGCTTACAAGGCAGGCACTTAAGCCACTGAACTAAATCCCCAGCCCCTTCATCTCCCAATATTAAAATCTAGCCCTCAGCAATGGAGAATCCAATTCACTACCCCAGGAACCACATACCTTCAAAGTTCTTTATTATTTTTAAGTTCCTCAGCTCAAAATTGAAGTAAATGTGTTTGTTCTGTTTTATTTAGCATTTTCCTGTATCTGGAATAGAAGAGGAGTTTCTCAGTCAGCCAGTGGCCTATCACAAGTGACTTTTGGAAAACTTAGAGAAAAACAAGTAAACAAAAAACTGGAATGGTTGGGATATAGATTATAGCCTGATTTTCCCTCGTGGCACTTTCCAGCAATCCTAGGGTAACCCGCCTGACCTCAGTCTGTATTTCTCATACAATACTGTTATTTTTAATCTTGGTTGAAGTAAAATTTCATGAAGCTACTCTAAAAATAAGATTGGACCTTACAAAACTGCTTGGGCTCTGAAGCCAATCATTCTATGGTTGTATTTTGTGAAAGTTTTCCTCATGGTTTTTAATATCTTCTTAGTCAACTCATAATTGAGGTGAAAATATTATCATCTTATGATGATTCTCCATACAGTTTTTTGGGTCTCATTCAGATTTTTGCATTTTTATTCTTTGAATCTTTTAAAACATATTTGATTTTAGTTTCATTTTAGAATGCTGGTTTCATGCTAAAAAAAATCATATTACCCAAACATAAAAGAAGTAAAAAAAATAAAAATACTCATAATCCCAAAATGGTGGTCCATTTGAGCAGTCCTGTTAGACAGGACCTGTCCTTTCTAGCTCCTCTGACCTTCCATTCCCACTTCCTAACACATAGTTTGCTTCTCTTACTTTCATGACTTTCTTGGTCCCTAGAAAATGAGTTTGCAGTTTGTGGACTGGAGAGGCTTTCTTGGAAGGGTGCCAGGCATGGCCCTGCAGACTTTGTACATTTTTACATTGAACAAGTGTTTAGTTGATGAGAGACAGAGAGAAAGAGACAAGAGAGAGAGACGAGAGAGAGAGACACACACAGAGAGAGAGATAGAAAGGGCTGTGACTTGAAATTAAATAATAAATGTAATTTTGAAATTAACCTGTTAATAGCTGAAAGATTTTTCAAAAAGAATGAAATCTCTGGCATTTTAGATAAACCATGAGGCAGTGACCTAGTTAAGAACACAATAAAAATCTACCGCTTCATGATACAAGAGTCCAGTAAAGTTATAATTTAGCCACAATTGGGTCAATGTTTATAAATTGTTGAAAATAATTATTAAGTTCCCCAAATTAAGTTTTTATTAGAATTAAATTACTAAGATTAGTAAAAAGTTTTGGTTTAGTGTTTAGCATTTTCTTACTTTTTTTGTTTTTTATAATTAAAAAACTAGCACAGTTCAAGCACCATGGTTTCTTCCCTTATCCATTATCCTAAGAGAAACTGCCAGGTCAAGTACAACATACTCGAGATCTGTTATTTTTCAGAATCCACAACGTGGCTGATTTTAGGCTCCTCACTTAGCATTCAGGAAGCACTGGGAATTATAGTTAAAACACTTATTTTTCATCTGGGTTTACACGGAGGAGCAGATTCCCAGCAGCAGCTCTCACTGCTGTCCCCACTTCCACTCCAGTGCTACCCAGGAATCCCCACTTTTACGGTGCTTTTGCAGCTAAGGCTGCCATGTGAGTTGGCCCAAGAAACAAAATTTCCCTGACATTAAAAATTCTGAAAATTCCCCAAAGAATCGAACAGGTACATTTAAAAGGAAGCTAAAACAGTTCAAAAGACAAATAAGAATTACAACAAAAAGTAATCAAAATAAGGAAGCGATAAAAAGAAGTCAAAATTAAAATCAGCTAAGTGGGTGTGTTCACTTTATAAAAACATATCGGGCTGCTCTTTAGAAGCACTCGTGGGTTTGGGGGTGCAGCTCAGTGGTAGTGTGTGCTTAGCACGCCTGAGAACCTGAATTCAATCCCCAGCAGGGCAAACAACAGACAAAAATAAAATATAAAATAAAATTAAAAAGCAGTCGGCACTGGCTTCCCAGCCTCTGACTGAAGCTGTACTCCTTTTGCCCACTTCCCAATCTGCTCACCTCAGCCTGGCTCCTGGCAGAGCTTGGCACTCCAGTTATCTCAGCTTTATCTTAGTCCAAGTCTTTGGTCCTGTTATGCCATGTATAACCCAAACGTGACTTTCAGGCATGGACAAATGACATGTCAAACTAATTACTGTGTTTTAATCTTCTCTATGGTTTACCACCTGGGAGAGATTATTTGAAATTAATTTATTCTCCTCCCCTACCCTTCATACGTCTCTTTCAAACAGTTTCTACATGAGTGGGTAGAAAATTCATTCTCTTCCCTTGATGTCTCCTAGCTGCAGATGGAACTGGAACAAGAATACCAAGACAAGTTCAAGAGATTGCCCCTGGAGATTTTGGAGTTCGTGCAGGAAGCTATGAAAGGGAAGATCAGTGAAGACAGCAATCACGGCTCTGCCCCTGCTTCCTGGCCCTTGGACCCTGGAAAAGTGAACCACAAGACTCCCTCCAGGGAGGAGGTAGAAGGAGAGAACCCAGGAAAGGAATTTGATACTCCTCTGTGATTGTTCCTCCCAGGCCCGCAGGATGTGCATGGCCATGCAACCTCCACCAGACTCTCATACTTCAAAGATCACTGCCCAGGATCATCTTCCTGAGAAGCATCCTTTAGCCTAAAATCCATACCATAGGGAGAGTTCCAGAAGGCTCCATGAAGAGACAGACCCCTTTCCCAGGCTCCATGTGTCATGTGGAAACTATTGCAGGTCTACTAGTGAAGAATGCATGTATGTGGGATTTTTGTTTTTTTGTTCCAATAGTAAATTCAAAGCAAGCAAATTGCTGGCTCCATGGAACATTTAATGAAGGATAGTGTATTCTTTGAGGAAATTTTGAGCTCGCGTTTTTATTTGGAGCTTTGATGTAAAGTATTTCAAAGTAATAGAAGTAGTTTGAAAAGTCCATAGCACTATTGAACACTATTGAACACCCAACATTGTGCATTTTTTTTCCTAACTGCCCCTCAGCTCCATATTTCGAAGTTAACACACATGTTAAATTTGTTCATTCTTTGCTTGGCAAGCACTGGTGGCTTGCAGTTTGCTAGTTTATTTATCATAGAGGTATCTGTATTTGTTAATGACATGGCTTTATTAGATACTATAGTGAGTCAAATAAGCTCTTTTTCTTTTATTTTCAAAAAATCACTTGATTGTATCCTTGCTGAGTGAAGCCATGCCAAGATTTAGAAATATGGATTGTATATTAAGATGCATGAGCAATTCAGGCATTGTGCTATCCGAATTGACTATGTGCACTCAAAGTCTGGATACACATTAGTTGTTGGCCTGAAATGATCAAATAGCTACAAAGGGTCTCTCTTGTGGAATAGAGAATTGAGTTGGTATATGTTAAGTAGAAATTCAACCAGAATGAACAGGTTCCAGCAGTTATTTTGCTATCTGACATTTTTTATGTTTCATTTATTTTTAATATAGAGAGGACGGATTAATATTTATCTAAAGAATACACAGACCATGTATAAATGATATATATTATCTCCATGTATATATGTATGTACTCCTCCATGTAAGTGGACACACACAGGCATGCGGGTATATATTTATTAATTGGCAATGACTCAAATAGCTTCCACAAGATTTAAAAGCAAATTAAAAGATAAATAGGTGGGGAAAAAAGGGGGTCAAACATCTGGATTACATGGATATTAAAATATATGGAAATAAATTTTAAAATCTGATGGAACCATTGATGTAGATTTAGAATTTAGATTATGAATCTGATAAATTTTTTGCAGGAACAAAAATTGGATATTCAGCTTGTTTAAATGGTCATAATATTAAAAATATGTAGGAGAGTGATGCAAAAAATTTATTAATATCTTCCATAATTTTTAAATCTTAGTGATTTCTATTTCATTCTAACATTAAAAGAAACTTTCTTTATACATTTAGTATATGCATTTAATTGTATCTTTTTAAGTTCTTAATTTAAGTGGCATGAGAAAAATTATATTATGATAAAAGTGATCAAAAACATTATTGAATGATTTTAAGTAGAAAGAATAATTATAGAAAAATGTAAGTTATAGAATGATACAAAGAACATTAAAATTAAAGTCCAGAAGCAAGATGCTACAGCTTTATTTTACTTCAAAATAATCCTGTCTGATTGTAGTTTAGTAAAACATTTTATAATGAAAAAAACAGTTGTGTCCTGAAAATTGTGTTTCAAGAATTTAATATTTTTATGGAAATTACTTTAACTTTAAGCAATAACTAGGAATTACAATTAAGTTTTAATCAAAATGAAGGCTTATTTCAAACATTAAGAAAGAGTGCTTGACTTAAAATACACATGTAGTGTGACCCAAGGGGAAAATCACCTCCTCTTTGAGATGATTATATTTCGATCTGAAGAATTGAGAGTGTTAATTAGTTACTAATAAAAACTGAACGTCCACAGAAAGGGAAATCTTTTGTAAATCATTCTACTTTTGCACTTTGAAGGAAGGCACTAAGCATAAAGAAGCAAGAATGGTCAAAACTGAATGCTGCACTTTTATAATCAAAATTACAGAGTGTCTAAAATCGCTGAAGAATGAACTAGAAGCATTCATAACCAAACACAATGGTAATTATTACAGAATACTATCACCTTTTAGTCCAGAGATAGGCTAAGGTTGAATAACTTTGACTTAGGCTGTACTGTTTTGGTAGTTGGATTTCATTATCTTAGTGATTCCAGCCACTTTACAATATGTTTGTATTTGGTCATTTACTGTAATCACATTTTTATATCTGTACAATGACACTTTTTGCAGTTGTGGGGTAGTGTGCAACACTGTGCATCTTATATTAAACTACTACAGTGATGCTATCATTTAATAATATTAATACTACTTGAAAATAGACAAAGATAAAGAAAAGGGGTCTATATGATGTGCAGTTTTTTGCCTTTATGTATTTGCCTTGTTCATTGTTGAATGTATGAAATTCCATGCTGTGTTTTTTCCTGAAATAGAAAGTAGAGTTGTGTAATAAATTAGACTGTGTCCCTGACATCTTTACACTACTGGGAATAGTGTGGTTTTGGCCGTGTAACCCAATTTTCAAAATTCTAATGACATGCCATGTGTTTCGGTTTTTAATATTTCATTTTAATACTTCATTACTATCACACATTAATTAATACTCTGGTAGTAGATAAACAGTCATTAAATAATTCCAGAAGAAAGGGTCATGGCTTGCATTCCTTTGAATTTAATGTTGTGCTTGTGCACTGTATTAGTATTGTTCGTGATGGATTCAACATTGTGACTTTTGCCTTTTAAGAAGAAAAAAAGAGTAGGACAAAGTATTTGAAGCTCTTAAAATGTACATATTTTGGTTGTTCTATCTAGAATTATTTAAAATGCATAATTCACATTTTTGTAATAATTCTATGCAATTTTGTGGCATGATGTTTCTTCCACTTGTAATTTTATGTGCTTTCATCACAAATCCAAAGGAAACAATAAAAATTTCTTAACACATCCAACTTCTATTTCTTGGTGTCCAAGCCAACCTTCTCTTGGCTGGGGAGATCCTAGGAGGACCCATCCTGCTAGTCTTGAAGGCCTGCAAAGCTTGTGCTTGGGGCATGGTTGTCACTGCTATTACTCAGCCTCTCTGCATCCAGGAGTGCCATTGCACTTGCTACTGCTTCCATAACAGGAATCACAACCTTTTTCCTTCCCGCCTCCCTCTTTCTCTTCCCCTCTCCCTTGTTTCCTAAGCTAAGGAAGGCAAAATAGACAAAGATTCTTTCCTTGACAAATAGTGTAAATGACAAGAACTAACAAAGCACTTGATGTAAATTTTCTTCCAAAACAGATTACCTGCAACATTGACAGGCAACACTAAGTTCTATGCAAATATCCCAGGGGTAACCCCAAATGCACTCTATGTCCCAGGAGTACTCCAAATGCTAGGTTGTAAATTACTCCAAAATCATGGCTCCAAACAACAAGACGAATCTCTTATCTCTGCCAGATTTTGGGGGGTCAGGAATTCAGACAGGGCATAGCAGAGATGACTTTTCCCTGTTCCATGATTTCTGGGCCCTCATCTGGAAGATTCGAAGGCTTGGGGCTGGAATTCAATCACATGTCTTGTGGTTAGTGTCAGCTGGAAGACTAGCTATTGCTCTGGGCTGGAACACTCACACGTTCCCTCCCTGTGTGGCCTGGAACTTCTCACAAAATGGTAGTTGGATTCCAAAACTGAGCCTCTTGAGAGAGCTAGATAGGAACTGTCAACACTTTTTTAGGACCAAGTCTTGAAGTTACACATATCAATTATGCCTTAGTCTTTCTTTTTGTTGGTGCTGATACAAAACCCCTTCCAAGACTCTAGGTGAAGGAACTAATATGGTCCCCATCTCATCTTGGGGCACTATTGATCTCTGCTTTTAAAAAAATAGGCATTGGAATAAATATGAAGATATGGCCATCTTTGAAAAAATATAAGAAGTCTCATAAGGTATAATCAAACCAAATTTATGTTACCCTCAAAGCTGCTCCATCTTCTTTATATGCTCCATTAGTGAACAAACCTAGTATTGACCTAGTTCCCAAAACAAAACACTGGTGAGGCATCTTATTATCCCTCATCCCTTTTACAATAAATCACTAAGTCAGATCAATTTTCACCCTGAGATGACCCTCAAATTAATTTGCTTTATTTTCCCCTTGTGAAGTTAATCCTAATTTGCCAACTTTGTTGGATTAAGAAATACCTCAAGTAGCAATAAAGCTCATCTATGGGTGTGAGTGTATGTGGGTCAGGAAGGTATGACCTTGCTCTACTTCCTGTCCACTGAAAATCTAAGTGACTTTACTCCATCATTCCCTTTTCCCATGATGTTACTGTGTTGGAACCAACTGACCATGAACTGAATCCACTGTGGCCATGAGCCGAATTAAGCCTCTCCTCCTTTAAAGTGAAGCTGTTAGCAAGCCTCCACACTCCTGAGAGACTGATGGCCTCCATCAGAGACCAATAACCAGCCAGGTCAGGGAAAAGCAGCCAGCCAAGCCCCTACATGCCTGCTACCATTGGGGGAGTGTTGGTGTAACCACACATGTCTGTAAAAACCTGCTCCACACCCCATGTCCCCTGCAGGAACTTAGGTTAGGAAAAACCAAATTGCCTGGCCCATTTCCCTGCATCACAGACAGGCAGTCAACATAAGAATCACCTGGGACCCCACAACAGGCTCCTTCAAAGGATCCCAGGAAAATGTCAAAACAAAGGTGCAAAAGCCAACCTCAGGCCTCCAGCCCTCACTGAACAAGTCTAGGAGACATTGACGTGGAAGGAATTAAAAGTCACACACCTGAAATTTCTAAAAGGATAACAACTGAAGTAAAGAAATGTCATAATGCTTCAGATCAGAAATAATATCTTGAGTAAAAAAGAAATGACAAACAATGAAAAAATTGCTGAGCATATCTAAAGAAGACAGATAAAAAAAGAAACAGGAGCATAGGAAAATGATGGATACCTTTAAAGAACAATATAGAAAAGAATTATAATTCATGCAATATTGAAAGAGAAATTCAGGAAATTAAAAATTTCATTGAAAGCTGGCAAAACCACTTGAAAGAAACTGAAGATAGATTTTCAGACCTTAAAAACAGGATAGCAGTTAGTGATCACAAAAGGAAAGATCTCTTAAAACTAGCAAGGAACCAGGAAATAGCAATTCAATGGCTACATAATAATGCAAACAAAAATAACTTAAGAGTGATAGGTGTCAGCAAAAAAGCAGGAGTCAACATAAATGACATAAAAAAAAAAAACTATTTATAGAAGTAATAGCAGAAAAGTTTCCGAACATGGGAAAAGGACCTAACAAACAGATAAGTGAGGTGCAGAGAACTCCAACTAGCCATAACCAAAATAAATCTACACCCAAACATATAAAAATCAAGATCCCAGAAATTCAGCACAAGAATACAATATTAAAAGCTGTTAGAGAAAAGAAACAGATCATCTATAAAGGAAAACTCATCAGAATCATGGCAGACTTCTCAGCACAAACCATCAAGTCAAAAAGAGCTTGGAGTGAAGTGTTTCAAGTCCTGAAAGAAAACAACTTCCAATCCAGATTGATGTACCCTACAAAACTATCTTTCAAAATTAATAAAGAAAATATTTCTATGATAAAGAACAACTGAAATAATTCATGACCAACAAACCAACCCTACAAAGAGTGCTGAAGGATGTTCTAGGGAGAGATAAATATGATCACAGTTCCAGGAACAGCAGTGGGCAGGGAGGGGGAAGGATTTGGTCATAATCTTGAATGTAGATGGCCTCAATTTATCAATAAAAAGAAACACAGACAAAGTGGATCAGGAGACAGGAACCATCGATAGGTCATATACAAGAAACACATTTGACTTGAAAGAAAATTCATGAACTAAAGCTTGGAGGAGAGAAGACAATACTCCATGAGATGGAGGCCCAGAAAAAAGTAGAGGAAACTTACCCATAAACTTCAGAATGAATAAGAAAGATCGTATTTTTATAAAATGTAAAGATGCTCCACTATAAAGAAAGGATAACCTCAAGGCTCTTCTAGGTAAATGAATGCAACTTGAGATCATGGTCATGAGTGAAATGGTTCAGATTCACATGGGTGAACATCATGTTATCTCTCTAGTATAAAAAATTGACTAAGTTAGTTGGATCCTAAATGTACAATAGATATTTTGAAAGTGAAAGGGGAAGAAATATCTAAAAACAGACAGTAACAACCATTGTTAATTTCCTATTATTTTATTTTGAAGTCCTGTATCATTTTCATTGTTTTGGGTTTTTTTTGTTTTATTCTGCTCTGTTTTGTTTTTATTTTATTATATATGACAGTATGGACAGCCATTATGAAGATAACAAGAGGCATTATGGTAGCCATTGTTGATTTCCTATTATATTGTTTTGAAGTCCTGTATCACTTTCATTATTTTGTTTTGATTGGCTTTATTCTGTTTCATTTTGTTTGGATTTATTGTCTTTAAAATAAAAATTAATTAATTAATTGATTAATTGTGGCTTATGGGTTCTGTGGCTCAGCAACAAGAAAGCTGACTAACAGTCCCCTGTTCTACTACCTTTTCCTCCCACCTGACAAGGGTCACCTAAATAGTTGTAAATCATGTGACCATTTCCTCATAGTGTAGCTAAACTGATAACACAAAGGTAAAAAGGGACTAAAAACCTTTTACTGGTCCCAATTATTCTCAGGATAAAATCTAATCTGTTTCTTAAATGTTTAAGATGTTTAATGATGTGTCCTCCATAGCTTCCCAGCTCAGTGTCATTATATACCTCATATCCTACACTTCAGCTTTATGGACTATCTTACTTCATGGCCTTTTACAATACTAGTCCCTTAATTATTTAGACCTTTCCTTTTTATTTTCCTTTCTCTTGAATACCTTGTCCAAAGCACACAGCAACTCTCATGTGAAAAAATTTCCCCCAGGTCCCCTCCTTCCCTGGCTAACTCCTATTTATTTGTTTTTATCTAACTCCTACATACATTTCTTGTAGAGCTTTGTACATGTATAGCTTTGCTCCAGGAAGTCTTCAATCCACACAAGCTTCTCTGAGGCCCTTTCTCTGTGCTTTAATGGCAATTTGTATTAATTATCTACTGTTGCATCACAAATGGCAAAACTTAGAGAACACAGCCATTACGTAGAACTGTTGGGAGTCTGTGTTTCAACAGGATCTGAGCTGTTGGTTGATCTAAGCTAGGCTTGGCTGATCTCATTTGGGTTTATCCATACAGCTTCTGTAAGTTAAGAACTGGCTAATGGCAGCTGCTGGCTTGCTTTTTCATGTTTCTGAAACAATAGGGCTGATTTGGCTGTGTTTTATCTGATTTTACATTCTGCATAAAACTAACTATGGCCTTTCCACATGTCAAAGGCAGGATCCAATGAAAACACAGTACTGTTAATGGCCTCTTGAAATTTAAACTCAGAATCACACACCATTTTTTCTACCACATGCTACTGGTGAAAGCTCTTATGGTTTAGATCTAAAATGTCCTGTTTTGTCCATCTCCTCAGACATTGCAGGAGACTGAGATTAAGATCAGTGGACTCACTGATTTGGTGGAGATTTCAAAGCAATGTAGCTTTCAAGTTGTACAGTGGTTAGTGCTGGCTGCTTTTATACAAATCTACATTGAAAAGCAGGAACAATAAGCAGATGTAAAAAATTTGTGGTTTTACCAGAAAAGAAGTACCTGTAAAGTTGGGAAAAAAGGAGAACATGGTTTCTGAAAAGATTATCATTAAAAAGAAGCCAATTACATTGCATCAAGACAACAGAAAAGATGGCTGGAAATCATCTCAGAATTAGCCAGATCCCACCTTTCTCAGGCTCAAGAGTATAAAAGGGAAAGACTTTTCTTTGAGAAGAGATCTCCAGAAAGCCTAGCTCATTAAGGATATTTCCCAGAGTCCAGCCATCCAGAGACTCTGATGCCTCTGCAGCTGAGGTTCAAGGTTAGGTCACTGCTAGAGTGGGTGGCAGGAATTAGCATCTCTATGTTCTACAGGCATGCAGAATGCAAATGTTATGGGATCAGGGAGGATTCCAACAAGATTTATAAGAAATGCCTTGGGAGGGTAGGGAAGGATCCACCAAAGAGGGTAGTGCATAAAACTGTTAAAGTGTAGCCAAAAGTGCAGTGGAGACCCCAAGAGATGCCAGGAATATAAACAATCTGCTGAGGAAAGCTGTAGGCAGTGGATGAACCAGCCCAAGAGAGAAAGCACATGGGATGCAATTGGCAAGGCCATAGGGGTAGAGTTTCCCAATCCCCTTGAAACTCACACTGCAGAGCTTTAATGTTTGTCCTGATTTTTTTCAGTCTTGCTTTAATTCAATTCCTCTCTATTCCCACTTTTTTTCCTTTGTACAAAGAGCACTAGCTCTAGCCATTGTGTCAGGGTTTTTTTTTTTTTTTTTAATAAGGGCTTACAACAAAGCATTTGCTTTGAGTCTCAAAGGAGACGTTGGACATGGACTTTTCAGCATTGCTTGAACTTTTAAGACTTTGGAAACTCTTAGAATAAATGAGATTATATCATGGGTGTATTATAGTTATCAGCAAATTCATCCATTGATTAATTCTGTACTCAAATGTGTTGTGAGGAGGTGGGGCCTGATTGGAAAAGACAGGTAACTGAAAGGATATATTCTTCTTTTTAAAATTTTTTTTTATTTTAAAGAGAATAAAACAAAAGAGAATAGAACAAAACAAGAACAGAACAATGCAAGCAACACAGCACTTCACAACAAGACAACCTGACATCAGCAGTAGCTACCATAATGTCTCTTTTCTTTGATATAGCTGAACATACCTTCACATACAGTAATATCAAACATAACAAAATAATATAAAACCATTCAAAAGAATGAAAGCATTAGAGGATTTCAGAATCAAATAACAGGAAATGAACAATGTCTCCTATACTATTTCATTTTCCTTAAAAAATTTGTTTATACCATCACACATAATAAAATTAAATAAGATACAACAGGATAGAACCAATCAAAACAGAAGAACAAAATCATGGTAGGACTTCAAAGCAAGATGATAGTAAATCAGCAAAGGCTGCCATAATGTCATGTTTTCTTCAAAATCACTGTTCATACGATCACACATAACAAAATCAAACAAAACATAAAAACAAAACCAACCAAACCAATGAATGAAAACATTATAAGACTTCAAAGCAACATAAGAGGAAACCATGATTACCATAAAATATTCAAAATAGCTACCCCTACCATTTGATAGCATAAAATCTAACAAAACAAGACAGAACAAAGCCAAACTTAACAAAATTGTGTAAACAATGTGAGAGTTCATGATAAGACAATAAGAAATTGACAATAATTTCCACCTTTCCCTCCCAGGTGTTTCCTCCTCTTTGCTCTTACAATAACTATTTTGCTTATGGATCCCATTAACTCCTTCTGTTTCTTATGTTAGGGTTCACAGATATGCGTTTGAACTGTTTCGGCCATGAACATGATCTCCAGTTGTGTCCATTTACCTACTGGAGCCTTGAGATTATTTTACTTTATAGCTGGGTAGCTTTCCACTGCATGAAAATACCATGTCTTTCTTATCCATTCTGTGGCTAATGGGCAAGTTACTCTTGCTTTTTTTTTTTTTTTTTTTGTCTCCTGTCACATGGAACAATTGTTTTCTCTCCTTTGATTTTCAGTTTATAAATTTTCTTTCTGGTTAGATGTGTTTCTTATATACAGTATATCACTGGATCTTGTTTCTTGATCCACTCTCCCTGTGTTTCTTTTTATTGCTGACCTGAGGCCATCTACATTAATGGTTATAGCCAGCATACATTGGTTTGTCTCTGCCCTGCTATCCTCCTGCTGTTGGCCCTCCACTTTTCCTCTTCATTCAACTGCCTTGTTTGGCGATCCTCCTCTGCTGCTGTTCCTGGAACCATGGTCAGCTTTGTCTCTCTAGCATATCCTTTAGCACTCTCTGTAGGGTTAGTTTAATAGTTATGAATTTCTCCAGTTGTTCTTTATCATGGAAGTATCTTATTTTTCCACCAATTTTGAAAGATAGTTTTTTTTATTTAAAGAGAAACAAGAGCATGTAAAGGGTAGAGATAATACAGAATTTAAAAAAAAAAGATAATAAGAAATCACTAGTTGATAAATCACATATTGTCCTCTTAGAAATAGTTGTTCAAGTTACAAAACTAAAGCATACAAAGTAGATATTCAAACACTGAGAGTGTAAACAGCTACACATGCATGAGTCTCTACGTGTATTTCTATCCAAGAAAGGATGTATTCTTGTCCCCGTCTCCTCCTCTTACTCCCCTCCTCTTCCCCCTCCTTCTTCTCCCCTCCTCTCATTCCTGACTGCTATATGATAAATGTTTCCTTTACCTTTCCATCCTGCAGTATCCATTGCTGCCTTGAAGCAAGCCAACCACAGACTGAATTCACTGACACTATGAGCCAAAATAAGCATCTCTTCCTGTAAGTACTTTGGTGGTACTTTGTCCCACCAATGCGAAACTGACTAATACAAAAGCCAACAAGCAAGCCCACACAAGAAATGGCAGGAAATGACAGTGTTACCAGGGGTAAGATGTGAATATAGGGTTGTTACAGTGGTGACTATGAAAGGAATTGGTCCACAAAACACCTCGTACTTTTTTCCAAATAAAGAGCACAAGCCAACTCCAACTTAATGGCCTCTTACTTAAACATATTCTCCATTGACATCTTTGATGTAGATGTTATGACTTATCAACTAAATCCCCACAATCGCTGTAATGTAACCACTGGAAAAATATTACATTTATGGTTAATAAATTAATTTGCTCATTTAGCTATCAGTGCTAAGGTAAAAGAAAAAATAAACAGTTAATATCTAAATAATAAATGCCATTAACTCAAAACTACATTATTGTTCAGACACCTCATAAGTCAGCAACATGCATGGGAACTTCACCTTTTATCTTTGACTTGTAGTAACCCCAAAACACAAAGCAACTTGTGACTGAGGAAAAGAGGTTCTGAGACACTGGTGGAGAAAGCAAGGCACACTTTGGTTCCTAGGGATACCAAGAAGCCTCTTTGTCCATCAAAAGAAAACCAGGAGCCATTTTTGTCCCTGACATGCATGTCCAATCACTACTTTTGTTGTCCATATTTACTTTCTAACATTATTTGTATTATTTGTATATTGTGTATTATTTGTATACCATGAAGTTCACTGTTTTGAAGTACACACCTCACTAGTTTTTAGTATAGTCACAGAATCATTCATCAGTCATCACTCTCTCACTCTAAAACTTGTTCAGTATCCCTCAAAAAGCTCAAAAAAAAATTCCATGCACAGAGTCACTTCCTATATCTCCTGTTCCTCACTCCTTTCTCTGGTTTCTGGAAACCACTCATCTACTTCCTTTCTCTGTGGATTTGTTGGACTTTTCATAAAATTATACCAATATACTATGTGGCCATTTCTGTCTGATTTATTGTACTCAGCACAAATTTTTCACGGCTCACCTAGGTTGTAGGGTGTCTCAGTATTTTGTTGTTATCATCATTCATTCCATTGGATGCTTATTTTGTTTCTTCACACTTTGACAGTAAGGCTCTTACCACTTCATCATTACTACAAATAATGCTGCTATGAACAACTTGGCATAAGTTTTAGGTCAAAATGTGTTTTTAGTTCTCTTGGGTATTGTGATTGCTGTGATGTGCTAACTTGGCTAGAGTAAGAACTGCGTAGCAGATTAGTAAAGCTCTGGGTGTTTCTGTGCAAGACTGATGTGTACACCACAAACCCAGGAGGGAAGACCCACCTGCATATGGGTGGAATCAATCAATAGGCTTGCAGACCGCACAGAATAAAAGGGGAAGAAAGAAGTTGTCTTCCTTGGAGCACTTCTGGTCTTCACTCATTACCTTTGGACATTCATCTCCAGTTCCTTCAGGCTTCCAGGGAAGATTCTCCAGTCTTCCAACACACACACTTCGGTTTTCAAATACAAGACCCTGCAGTGAGCTCCAGGCCTTCCTTCTGTCTTCCACTGAATTCCCCATCGTGTGGACAACCTTTTTGCATTCCTCTTTCTCTGGTCTGGTAGACAGCCACTGGGACTCTTCTGATCCCATAAGCCTACCCAGTAAACGGTTAATATAATCATACATGTATTTTATACTAAATACATTCCTCTAGTGAACCCTATCTAATATACTCAGGAGCAGGATTGCTCAGGCATATAGTGATTTTATATTTACTTTTTTCTGGAACTACTGTGGTCTCTTCAAAGGCAGCTATAACACTGTACATTCCCAACAATGTATGAAGTTTCTGATCACTCCATGTCCTTGCTCATAGTTTATTGTTTCCTGTCATTTTGAATATTGACATCCTAAAAGGGGATGAGGTAGTAGCTCATTGTGGTTTTGATTTGCATCCTAATATTGATGATATTCCATATATTGACCATACATATATTTTTTTTGAAAAATATTCACTTAAGTCATTTGTCCACTTTTAGTTAAGTGGATATTTATTTTAAAATATAGATCTCCTTATTATTCTTGGGTTCAGTCCCATTTGTGCCTGCCTGTCCCAAAACTTCATCTAAGGAAAACTATCTCAGTTATCATTTTTTCCTGGGCCTACTGAATAGCCATAGGTATTTTTAGAAAATGGTTCTGGTTATTTTCTGTGTGAATCCAGATAACCATTTGTGTGCTTATTTCTTACTAGATATCAAATTTTTATATTTCCAGATTTTGCTCCTCCTTCTAAACACAGGGTATAAAATGTCTGATAAATGTCTGATTAATTTACTAGGCTTTCATGAGCTTCCTATGCTAAGAAATTTATCAGGGAGAAGTGAGACTATTAATGTTGTAATGGAAATACTTGCCACACAGGCTTTCAAAGTTAAAGTGAATCACATAACATTATCTAATATCTGCTGCCAAGAAATATAATCTGTCAATAAGGAACACAGCAATAAAAATAAAAGAAGTTCTTGCCAACTAAGCTATGATTTCTTGTCAAGCGTAAAGTCATATCTAAATTTTAGAAAGGTTAAAAACAAAAGTTTTTTCTTGGATAAAATATCTTTTCTTCTTTCTTTCTTTCTTTCTTTCTTTCTTTCTTTCTTCTTTCTTCTTTCTTCTTTCTTCTTTCTTTCATTCTTTCTTTCATTTCCAAGAGCTACCTGGTTTATATGATTGTAAATTCACTTATTTTAAACCAAAAGCCCAATTTCCAGACAGTATTGTCTGGGAAAGAAGAGATAAACTTAAACTGAAATCTCTCTAAGAAGAACCAAGCAGGATTTGATTCATAATAAAGTCTCTTTAAACTACTTTCGCTGTTTCTTTCATTCTCAGTATGTGATTGTCACAGATAAAGGAGCTGCTCTCAAAATCTACTGTGTGCAAGCTCTGGTCTTCTCTCTTTTCATCTTCTTCTCTGGATTTATTCTATTTTCTTTAACCTTTGTATCCATCTCTTAACCTCTGCAGTGAATCACTGCATCCTTCCAGAACGCTTTGGTATTGCCTAACTCAGCCATCACATGTCCTCACACCGGTAACAGCAGAATTACAGAATTATCCTTACACTGGAAGAAGGCACACTGCCTTAATGTTTCTCCCAACAATACAATCAATCAATCCGTACTTCATACATCCCTATTATGTTCCAGGCATTGATCTTGGCCTAGGTTGAACCAGGTTAAAGTGCAATTATTTTTGTAATTACCATTCCAAGATAAGTATATCTTCAAAGCTACCCTCGCACAATGAATTCATAGTGTGTACTCCATCCCCAACACAGAGAGGCAGGATCAATTCTCTTTCGACCACACAATGCCACACAAGAGTTCATTCACATGTGCACAGCACACAAACCTTTGGCACCAAATGGCTTTTAACATAATTATATAATTTAAATGCTGCCTCCCTAAATCTTTCCCAATGCACGTTCAACAAAGTTTTTGATCTTAGGATATAGCCCATATCCCACCATGAGACTGTTTAGCAGTCCGAGGAGCTTATTTATAAAATACATTGATACTGAGCCATTTTAGGAATGACAAACTAAGATTCATTTCCAACACATTACAAAGTTTATTAAAATGACTTATGCCAGGCATGGTGGCGCATGCCTGGAATCCCAGGACTCAGGAATTTGAGGCAGGCTTTTCCCTCATTCTATATAATTGTCACAGACTTTTTAAAAAACTGCCCCTAAAATCTTTGTTTATGCCTTTCTTCTCTTTTCCTTATGGGAGGCAATGATGTGCTTAATTCTACCGAATGTCCTCGGCAAGTCTTCTGGAGCAGGTTCCATCTCAGTGCCCAACACATCAAGGAAGGCCTCAAACACAGAAGATTTCTATAAGACCCCCAGTGAAGTAGGAATTATGAATCTTTCACTGTTAAACATCTAGCTGTCTGATACTTATAAACACGATAACAATTTGATCCACTCCTAGGAAATGAATCCAGGGAAGAGGTCTGTGCCCACTGGAGAATAGGATTTGGGAACACTTAGGCCAGGAATTCTTCATGGCCAGGTCAGTCTAAAAGGGGCTTGAGCTGGCATGTGCCCAGGCCTAGCAGATGCTCCTTCGTGGGGGAGGCATAGCCAGACAAGGCCTCACTGAAGCTCAGAAAGCATGCGGCCTGAGGGAAGCATTCCTCATGCTTGGATCCACAGAAGTCTTTCTTTCAGTCTGAGAAGCTCAATAATTTTTTTTTTTTTTTTGTACCTGGGATTGAACTCACCACCTTGAGCTTGCCAGGAAGGCACTTACACCACTTAGTTAAATCTCCAGCCCAAGAAGCTCAATAATTTTTAAAACATCAAATAATGTAGTGTCTTCCACACAAATATTTTCTCCATCTGATTTTCTATTCATTAAACACTCTGTGCTTTCCTGGGTTCCTTGTCTCTGGGAATAGGAGCATTAAAATATGGTGCTAGAAATCTGTCAACCTCTTCCTGGCCGTTAGAACACCACAGCCTGTCTGCTCAGGGTATCGAAAAGGATTCCAGTTAAGGCAAAATTGTATGTGATAAATCAGGAGACAAAGTAGCCTCTGCTTGGTCTTGGCAAGTAAGAGACATAGGGGGTGTAAAAGTCTCAGCGCCAGAGATTCCTAAGGGAAGAGTTTTGCCTCTTTATGCAAAGTACCAAGGAAAGGAAAAAAGATCCAAAAGGAGCAAATGACACCAAGACCGCTGTGAGGCAGTGGGAAATTCTGATCTATTTGGGCATCATGGGAACAGCAGATCCCAGGACTCCCCAGGATGGAAGAGATGAAGGAGACCCAATTGCCTGATAGAAAAGGACCGGGAGGACAGTAACAACACAGGGCAATGGCTGACTCAGGGGAGGCCTGCCACGAGAGGTGACACTGGGGATCAGAGGGGCCTCTGTGTGTTCATGGTTTTGTGTTCTGTGAAGATTCTCTGTCTTTTCTTTTTCTTTATGCATGCCAAGTTGTCTTATATCCACCAGGTATGATTTGATCTCTGTCAGTTCCTGGTCATACAGGTTTTTTGTTGTATTTTTGTCATGTTTTGAACCACTGGTATACTCGATGGACTGCTTTTGTGAGACAGTTTGAAGATATGACCTACTTGAAAAAAAAATTTTTTCACTCAAGAAAATCAAAGAGGGGCTGGGGATTTATCTCAGCAGCATAAGGCCTACCTGGCAAGCATGAGGTTTTAAGTTCAATCCCCAGTAAAAAAAAAAAAAAAAAAAAAAATTAAAAAATCAAAAAAATTTTAAACCTTGTAATAAAGACAGTCTTAGAGTTTTTGCTTTACCCTAATTGTTAATACTTTAGGGCATCAGCTTGATGGTTTAAGTGCCTCCTGCTAGACTCTTTGATTTACATGGAAGCCTTAGATTTTCATTTTTATCTGTCTCTCGAAATGATGAACATTGAAGTTCAGATTTACAGAATAGATAATCTCAGAGAGAAATTGGCTTTAGCACTCTGCACATTCCTCTCTCCTAGCTTCCCTAGATTTAGCCGGAAGTTACTATCTTCTTGTCTCTGTATTCTCTTTAAGAAAAGGTTTTTCTTTCTATTTCATCTAGCATTTTAATTGTTCTCTTGGAAGACAGACTCAATTTCTACTTGGAAAAATTTCAACTATTTCCCTCAAGGTTTTCTTTAGTGCTATCCAGACTGAATCCTGCAAATGGACAACACAAAAAGGTTACTGTTAGTCTCCTGGGGAAAACAGCCAATCAAAGTTGAAAAATAAAGCTTTTGTGTGTGTTGTTTGAGGATGCTCTGAAGCCTCATGTACATATTTCAGCTGAAACAGGAATTAGAAAAATATCAGCTAATGATAGAGACTTCTATATGCTAGCAAGAGACTTCTATATGCTAAAGACCTTCAAGTTGTCAAATGTATGTATGATATCCTTGTAAGTTAAATTTAGCACTTAGAGCTCCAATTTCTCTCCACAATGTGTAAAAAGCTCATCTAGTCTGACATTTCCCCATTGGCTACACCTCTGAGAAGTCAATTATTCTCTCCAAAGCCAATTTTAATTTATGTACCCTACATTACTCCTGAATTTCTATGTTATTTTTTGTAAAATAGAAGATATAATATCATATTTAAGAACTATTGATTTTCTGGACAACAATATAAACTCTGACCCTGCATCACCAAGTTGCCTAAGGATACAAATATAAGGAGTCCAAGATGTTTTTCACTAGGAAAGAAGAACAAGTTCAATTATTATTCTGTGTTTTTATCTCCAGGGCTGATGGTAGCACTGGAATAGACACAATGGATGAAGATGAAGAAAGGTTGAATGAATTAATCAACCTGCCTTCTACTGATTGCAAAGATTTCACTAGCTCTTCACAGCAAACCTATATTTTTGTAGTTTAATTTGATAGACATATATTTCCATAAAAAGGTGATGTCTCTTACCTATCCTTGAATCTGGGCCTATCTTGATACAGGTTTTTGTTAACAGAGTGATTACTCCATTATTCCAATTTGGAGGCTAAACTTTTTTGGAATCTTAGTATCACCATGAGAACAGCCCTATGCTAGCCTGCTAGTGGATGAGGAACCTCACAAGACAAAACTGATCTCATTAGCTCACTCGAAACATCCAGCATGTGATAGAACCCTGAGAAATATTTGTTAAGCCATCTGGTCAACCACGAGTGAGCCATGGGCATATGAGTGAGCACAACTGAGGGAGCAGAGTCAGCACAGAGCACCAGTACTACACAATGCACTAACTTGCAAGCAGTAATAAATTTTTTGTTTTGTTTTTAGGGACTATTTTTTTGAGTGGTTTATTATACAGCAGTAACTAAGGGGTACAAAATCTCTGTTTAGAAGTCTGCCCAAGGGAGTTTTAGAGGAAAGGTCAAGAGACTGAGAATCAGAAGTCCTCAGTTCCAATTCGTTCTCTGCCACAAGCTGGCTCATCTTGCACAAGATGGTTTCCTCTTACCACACCTCACATATGAGGTCCGTTTAAATTATAATCTTACACATTATGCAAATCTCCAAAATGCTTTATTTTGTATTCCTGTCATCTCTAATGATAATGAAGTTAGTTGATTTTTTTATATAACTGAACCTTTATTCCAAGGGATTTGCTCATACATCAAGTATGAAAAACTCTACAAAGTTGAATTTATATCTTCTTATTCTAAGCCACCACTGATAGTGTATTTTCAAAACAATCCTCATTGACAGCATTCTCTAATTTGGAGGAGTGTGTTTTTACTACTGTACTCTCCAATTAACACTCAAACACACAAAATCTATTAAAGTAAACATCCTTGATGGTCAAAGATTTTTTTAATACAGTGAATCTTTATCTTAAAGAATATAAACCACAGATTCAGCAATGACATCTATGGAACAAAAGCACCACACTCAAAAAAGGCCATTCCAATATCTATCTAGTTTTTACTGACTGATTATTTATATTACTGGAGTAGAGATTCCTATACCTCAACAGTTCTCAGTTGTGGAAAGTATAATAGATTCATATATGTAAATGGATTCAAACACACAACATACATACACATACACACATGCACACCTGTGTTTGCACAAGGAGAATCCAGGTGATGGTGATCCTTTTTGGAGAAACAGTAGTATCAGTAATTTTTAATATGTGGAGATTAGGGATTTCTTTGAGGAACTGGTGAGACCTAGGCAATCATTATTTAAGGTATCATATATATTTATATACATACTTTTCCTTGATTTTTGCCTTCTCAGCATTTTATAAGCACTGTTGTTATGTTTGAGGATTTTCCCACTTTATTAACTCCATATCCCCACTGTATGCACTAGAAATCCACTTCCCATTGTTGCAGCTGCAGCCTAGACCCATGACCTAGGATCAAACATTTAGGTGCATATGCATAAAGAATCTGTTTAGAAGCAAATGGCATTCAGGTGCAGACACTGCGATAGGATGGAAGAAAGTCAATAGAACTCTAGAGACATCAGTGGGCAGAGATTCTGGTGAACTCTGGCAGCTGGGTGGGGTGCACTGAGTCTGTTCAGGAGCTGGGCAACAGAGTCTTCCTAGGAGCATCTGCAGTGTCACTTTAGAGTTGCTCCTAACTGTGCTACTTCTAGGCCTGATCTCAGATTCCTTCAGAAATGCAGTGAGTTACATAATGCCCTTCTCTGTCTGCATCAGAGAACTCTGATAGATACATTACAAACAGACTTTGCTTACAATTTCAAAATTTTGTAAGACTTTCTGTAGGTCATGCATGACTTAGATTTCTTAGAATACAAATGCACTAAAATATATTTATGTGGAGAGGTAAAAATGCATTGGGGAACATAGTCACATAAGATATTTTGGTACTGAAGAATTAACATTGTCTTCCTTTTTAGTTTCCCTGGCTCATAATGAGTGAAAGGGAATTGTTTGGGCTGCATATAAGTTACATTAATGCATAAAGAAGGAAAATTTTTTATGTTTTTATTATAATTTTTAAAGAACAATATAAACATAAAAAGAGTGGGATATATGATCTTGTTTTTATGAAACTAATGCACAATGTCTACTTAACAGAAGCAGTTGCAATTCATAGTGAGTACTCACAGTGTTTGTAAGAAAGTTATGATCTCATTTTTCTCTTAGAGAGCTTCATCTCTGAAAATAGTTGCACACAAATGTGCGTATAGCCAAACAGTGATGACGTACATAAGGTGTGGTTTGTGAGGCAAGGAATATTTTTCCTGGGAAGATGGGTTATACAAAGAGGAATGATAAAATTTTGCTCTGAGTTGAATGTCTGACTGAACCCTGTATTGTCCAAAATTTTATAAATATGCAACTGTTGTTTTTTCTATTATTAACAATGCTATATATGTAATTAGGGCAATATCATGAGCAAAAAACAAGTCCAAGTATTTTTCTAGTTTCTATATAACTGCTGCTAAAAAACCATTTTAATTTATTATTTTATAAAATAATGCAAGTCCAAGTTTAAATAAAATTAAAATAACTTACATTAGTCTTTAATAACAATAAATGCCTGTCCTCAAAGCACACAAATACAGGTACACTGAAATATTATCAGTAAATGTCACATTCTATTTGTCAAGACACACACATCCATGCAACAGCTGATAGCATAGATTTGACTGTGCAACACAGTTCTAGAAGTCTGCTACTGTTAGCATCTTGATTGTGCCATCATGGTTCTCTTGATGTCCTAAAAAGTTTAGAATGTTTACCTTTAATGGTCATTTTGACTTTGGAGAAAATTTAGAAGTTTCGCAGTGCCAGATCCAGTGATTCAGATGGATGAGGGCACACAGTAATATTTTCACGAACTTGCCATTGTGTTGAATGGTACTCAGGAGCAGCATTCGCCATATTTTTCTGTTTGTCACACCTTGTAAAGGCACTCACAAAAAAATAAAGACTTCCAGAACTGCTCCAGAAAGTGTCAAGAATGATGGGATAGGTGTGTTTGAAGTGAGAGGGAGTATTTTGAAAGAGATTAATGACAACAAACTTTTATTGAAATTTTTTTTTTAATCTAAACATTCACTGTGTATTTTGACCATCCCCAGTAATAGCCAAAGACAGACTGTATCAGTTAAGATGGTTGTGGGCCAAGCTGATGTCTGGTGACACTTTGAATATCTACTCTAAGCTAAGCATTTGGATCCTTCTTTACTTCCAGAGGTTTCCTTAAAATGAGCTGAGAGTTGTTGGGTTGGCATATATCATAAAGAGCTGCAAGGATGGGGCAGGCAACCTAAACATATTGTGAAGGCAAAAATAAGTAAATAACATGATGAGGACATCAGCAAATGTCCTCAAAAGCACGTGCTCAGTCTAGAGGGAACAAAAACTGAGTTCCTGCATCTATTACCACTTTTCCCTCCCCCCGCAAAAAGGGCTCAATATTTCATTTATTTGGTGCTTTGATTTTATTTTCAAAATAATTTAAAATTGTGAATTTTTCCAATATAAATTTTAAACATTTCAGACAATTATCAACGTAGTCTTTTCAAACTATAGAATTTCAATGAATTCTCCAGACTTATAAACTTAAATCAATTGATTTACATATGCCATATCTGATAATCTTGGATTTCCAGTTGGCTTACTTTGAAGAAAGCTCTCTTCTCTTATAGAGTGAAGTCCACTGTGTTTCAAACCATTCTTTTATCTCGGATTTCTAGATTGAAGCTAATTAAAGCTCACTTTCTAGACCTTAGGTAAGGACATTTCACAGCATCATAGTATACTTTTACACACATTGTACTTTCTGCTAAATCAGGTATAGTTAAAAAAATGCAGATCTTTAACTCCCAGTATTAATCATTTGCTGTGAAATTATATGACAAACATTCAAGTAACATAACAATAATAAGATTTAATACTCACAATCACAGATCTGGGGGTGGGCTAATCTGGGCTGGGCTCAGCTGGGTGGTTTTGCTGTGGACTGTGTGACAGCTACTTTATAGATTGGATTCCTTCCTTCTTACCATATATATTTCCTGAAATATAAGACAAAAGACGATGACCCAGAACCATTCCTCTAAAGATAGGTCATGAATGTGTAAAAGTCAAACCAAAGTAGCCACGTTTAGCTAAGGTCTCTGTCCACCTTACATCTGCCATTATTTCATTGACCCAAACAGACCACATGGCCAGCCTCAAAAGGGCCAGGAAGTCTACTTCACTCATCACAGAAAGGAGAATGAAATTAGTACTTATTAAAATTAATCCCAATTCTCAAACTCAAGAAATCTTTTTAAAGCTGGTTCATTTCAAAATAATACCAGACAACCTCTATCCCAGGACTTGCTGGTTCCCCATGGAGTTGCCAGGCTCTGGGATTTAACCACAAGTGGATGTTGGTCTGCTGTGAATAAGATGCATGGTGGGTGGCAGCAGATACTGAAAGTTTGGAACTTTCAGCACAAGTGCTCTAAATTAGGAACATAGCATTCCATGGGTTACGTCACAACTTTAAAAATAATACTTTGCTCCATGCACAGCTAATGACCTTACTGAAAAATCCCTCACTGAAGATGTTTAAGTAATTATTCAGGAGCAGTGGCCATAAGGTTTTTCTATCTCATCTGTTCCCTACCTTTGAGGCCTCTCTTGCATTTCTTGTTTGGGTTCCTGTTCCCATATGAATGGCTTTCTGTGGAACACAATCCTTGGGCCAGTTCTATAGTTGTCAGTGAAAACTTCTCAGGCACATGGAGAGCTAGACAGCTACCTCATCCTAGATACCTAGGATAGGCCTTTTTTTTTTTAAATTGTATTTTCATTTTTATCCTTCCTCCTAAAAATACATAAGGCTTCTTAACCTACAGATTAAATTTTTGGACCTTCCCCTTCCCAAATTCATATATGAAAGTTTTATTCCCCAACATGGTGGTGTTTGGGGGCAAGACACAGGGGTTAGTTAGAACACGAAGAGGTAGCCTACCTGATAGGACCTAAGCCCTAACCAAAGGAGACACAAGAGGGATAACTTCTGCTTGCCTGTGTGAGGATAAAACAAGAAAGTGACCACTCCTATACTGGGAAGACAGTCCCACCAAACACCAAATCCAGGGTCATTTTTATCTTGGACTTCCATGTGAGCAGTAAGTGTTTGTGCTTTCAGCCATGGTTTTCAGTTTAAGTCTATGGTGCTTTTTGTTACAGTAGCTCGAGCTGATTAAGATACTTACTCATATATGGTCAGTCTACTGCATGAGCTGTCTTTGAAGAACAGCATCATTTCTACAGGCAAGGCATTAAGCAGAGGAGCTTTCCTTCCCATGCACACTGAGGACAAGTTAGTTAATGGAGGGCAAGGTAAACTGCCCTAGATCATCTGTTCCCTGAAAAGAATGACAAATCCCAAGGAACCAGGTATCTGCTCTCTGGGACTCATCTTCTACCCTCAGTCCCATTCATAGGCTTGTCATGACAATAGCTATTATAAACTTAATTGAGCTGCAGTTGGTCTCTATCTACTTTCATTGACTTTCTAAATAATGCCTGAAATGTCTAGTTCCCTGAGAGTTTACACCAAGCTACTAGAGAACAGATTAGGTCATCACTTATCCAACTTCGTGTCAAGAGGAGCCGGTAGGACCACTGCGCTGGCCTGTGCAGTCAGTGGAACCCACTGAGGGAGTAATGGGGATGAAATTTGGAGCAGAGTCATGATACCAGGCTGCAGCTCAGGGGAAGGGATGTTTTGTTTTTAACCCAACTGTCCAGAAAAAAATGCTTTATTGTATAATGTTGATTTGTGTTGTACTTTATAATTCCCCAAAAGGCTCTGTAGGTGCTGACAGCATGCCTGGAGTGTTTGATAAAGTTTCTCCTGGTTGATCTGGGAAAATTAGAGAGAGAAAGAACTTTAAAAGAACTTTTTAGAGGCAACATGATATTATGCGGACAAGACATGTGATTGTCTTTAAGACTTTTTACGGAAGCTGTACTGTCTGCCCAGGAGAGAACAATCTTAGCTACTGTCCACAATCCAAACTCACACACTGAGTATATGGCCTCATAAAAATAGAAGAAAGTATATGTTATTCAAGAAAATCAGAGGTTAACTTTCGTGGGAGATTTAATTTGGCAGCTTGTCAGGAATTGGTGGCTTTGTTTCATTCACCTAAGCTATTTTGCAAAAGAAGCATTCTGACTCCTTACTATTAGACATTTTCCTTTATTAAGATTTTTTAGTTTATTCTGTGCTTGATCTTGCACAGAGCATTTATGAACATTTAGCTTTTTCAGTGCTTCTAAAGATGACGCCAATAAAGATAATGACAGCAATGGCAGTGATACACTGAGAGGACACAAAATGCTTCCTCATCATTACATCAGTGTGCTCAGAATTCTAAGCAACTAGTGATTTTCAAACCAGAAGCTACAGAGCCCTAGTTCCTTGGGTAACACAGAAAGAGAGGGGAGGCAGCTAAGCTATTTCAAAGGATTGGGGGCTGCAAACCTGAGCATCTTTGCTTTGATGGACTTGTACGTAAAACCATCCAACAAAGTTTTTTAACACATAAATTTCTTTAAACAGAATTCTTCTATTTAAACAGTCTAGATTCCTCATGTAGTCTTACAATTATAGAACCTGAAATATTTAGTATTAAGATTGTTCTGGAAAGATAAGATATATATATATATATATATAATATTTTTTTACTTGTAGCCTAGTTTCAATCCATGGAGGTTAATAGAATTTATTCCATATTTCAGATTCAGAACTAGATTATGGAAACACCCTAAATATCCATAGTGATAGCATTTAAAAATGAAAGGCCTTGAATTCTTTGAAAGAACTTAGAACTCACAATCAGGAAGTATCAAGGAAGAATCTCCTTGTATGGATTCATCCTGCCCAGGATGATCACAAAACTCCTCGGAATGCGTTTAATTCAGCTTTGTCTAGAGTCAAGTGAATGTACTAGATGCTTGCTAGTAGCACAATCCATTACAATAATTCTACAATTCTGAGTTTCCATTTTATTCTGGAGGTAGAAAACCATTTTTATTCAGAATTATAAACCTAGTGAATTAAATTATATTGACTCCAAATCCAAATTTCCAGTCTTTTCTTTTTTCATTCCTTTTGCCCTTCCTGGGACTCATGATCTCATCAATCCTTAGAAACATACTGAAATAAGAAATAGGAATTGTAATCTACTTTTGAACTGCTGTTGAGAACTGCATGCAGAGGATTACATTTTCCAAAGATAGACAGAAAATCCCATTCCACATAACCTTACAGTATGATGGTGACACTCTTCCCATGAAGCAGTGGGACCCAGGCCTCTCCCCTTAACCCAAGGCTGTACTTTTGTCATTGTTTGGCCAACAGAGTAAAGAAGAGTACTATGACATTTTCAAACACAACTCATTTCAAACATAATTCATTGATTTCTGCCTTATTCTCTTGGGACATCTTCTAGCTGCTAGGGAGTCCAAGCCATGCCTGATGTCCACTGGGAGGTGTCCCAGCTGACAACTCAATTGACCTTCCAGTCAGTGACTACCATCCACCATCAAACATTCACCTCTAGAAGCCTTTGATGGCTCCAGACTCAGTCACAGTTTAACTGCAGCACACAGAGGAGGAAAGATACTATTTCTTTCTGTGTGTCATAGGTTTACGGACTAAGGTTCTTATAACAAAGGACAAATTTCAGAAAAAAAAACATGTACATTTATTTAGTATAAGTTTTACATGACAGATAAACTTTCACTGGCAAATAAAAACTGGAAGAAGTGGTTGAATTTGGGTGTTTTCATGGTACATCTGATGAAGAATGGAAAGTTGTGGTGAAATATTTAGCAAGGCCTGTTTGCCCTTATTCTGGAAATAATGATTCTCCTTTCCCCAGTATGGGGAGGGCACATCTCACATGAGGTCTTGTGATCTACTTCAGAGGAGGAGAGCAGAGGAATGAGACGGAGACCAGAATTCCTAAACACGCTGCTTCTCAGAGGCTGTAGATTTGTTTCACGTGCAAGCGTAAGGTGTTCTTCGGTGGCAGGTCCTGAATGCCATCCAGCCCCATAAAGACACTACCACACTGAGCCAGTTGACTCTCAGAACCAAGATAATAAGAAAATACAGGCCCCATAATCCTGAGTGGTCAACTAAGTTCTCTGCCTTGAACCATACTCATCCTTAGAAGTGGATGTTATTAATTTTAGGCTATAGAGTAATAGCATTCCTTTCCTAAGGGGGTTGTAGAACTTAAACTTAAATGCATTATTCTATTGTCAAAACTAGCTCCTCTTCCCAACTTTCTGATAGCTCTCTAGCCACTTTGGGATAATTTTTCATTAATTTCTCCATTTTCATCATGACTAATCATTTGGTTATCAAGGTGCTCCACTACTTTACATTTGTAATGCCTTCTCAATTCTCTTGTGCCAATATTTCTCCGGTAACTTTCAGCTTCTTAGTTTCCTCCCTCCACTTTCCCAGTATTTCACACTATCACCACCATTTACCATAACATTCTAGTTCCCCCTTTCCCTCTAAAATATTCCCACTCCTTAAACTAGAGCTGTGCACTATTGCTGAGAGAAATCTGTCGGATTATGTGTATGAGCAAGATAGGTCAGACATAAGACAATAGGAAGTAGTGGGCATTGTGAAAAATTATATTGTGCAGTTCTCATCAAAGCATAGTAGACCCACTTCCATTATAGTTATTATCATACAGAAATGCAGATATAGTATTTCCAGATTATATGTTTTTTCAAAGGAACATAATGTTCTTAGATTTCTGTGAGACATCACCAGTTTTCAGAGCTGTCATCTGAATCCATTCATTGTTACTGAGCAATAAATTATTTCACAACTGAGTAGCTTAAAGTAATGGTCTTTTACTCAGTTGATGATTCCATAGGTAGCAATTTCATCAGGACTCATTAGCATAGTTATGCTGATCTTAGCTGAGCTCTCTCGTGGATCTGTGGTCTGCCATTAAGCTGGATTGGCACAGGGACAGGGCACTTGCCCTAGGAAAGGGTTAGCTGTGAGGGCTCATCTTTGCTCCACAAGTCTCATCTTCCAGCCAGCTGGCCTTGGCTTGTTGGGATAATGGAAGCAGAGTATCAAAGAACAGCAGATACATGCAAAGCCATCTGAGGCCTAAATGGGTACATCATCATTTCCTCATTGTGCAAAGCAAACCACTAAACCCGCTCTGATTCATGGAGTGAGGGCAATGCACACATGTATTCAAAGAAGGAGGTAAAAACCTATGTTGGTGATAAAATGGATGTAAGAAGGAAAAAAGGAATAAGACCATTTCTGCATTTTGCATTTAATTTATGTGTGTCCATGTTAAAAATTGTGGATAACGGTCAGTGCTGGGAATGAGACTCCCCCCATGGGAAGAGCATGACCAAATGAGCGACATGTTGGAATCGAGCAGGAGGAGCCTGAACTGGGAATGACAGTGACTTCAGTTGATTACTCCCTCCCCAGAGCAGATTCGTGGGATTTGCTTGGACTGGGTCGTGCCCCTGGCTGGGACCCAATGAGCCATCACAAATCGATTCGCTGTGCCTCGCACACACTAACCTGGTGAAGGCCCCTGAAGTTTGGCTGACCCGGTGAGGAGGGGCCATCATATGCAGCCTCTGCTTACACCTCAGTGACAAGAGCAGGCAGGAGAAGGCAGAGGTCCCTTGCCAGTGTGCTTCAGAGGAACCATGGCAGACAGGGAAGGGGGCTGGGACCTCCACTGTACACCTGCGTGGAGGAGGCTGTGACCATGACAGGAGAGAGAGGCAAGAGGAGGCCCCCAGCACAGAACCTTGAGAGCACTGATCCAGGAGAGGGAAAAACAAGGGAGACTGAGGGCAGCAAACATGCAACATCAGACACGGCTTCAATAGACATTAAGATTTATCTTCAGGACCTTGTAGACAAGCTCACAACTGAAATAATAAATCAGGTAAAGCAAGATATGAGTAGAGTAATAAAAGAAATGCTAAGCATCTCTCAGGAAGACATAGATGGAATAAGGGAGGAACACAATAAAAGGGGAGAAGCATTCAATAAAGAATATAAAGAAAATCTAGAATACATGAAGCAGATTCAAAGAGATTACCAGGAAATTAAAAACTCCATTGAAAGCTGGCAAAACTCCTTAAAAGAAACTAAGGATAGACTATCAAAACTTGAAGACAAGTTTGCAATGTGTGATCATGAAAGGAAAGATCTCTTAAAAATAACAAGGAAACAGGCAGTAACAATACAAAGGCTAGAAGATGACA
>PVLA01008399.1:57017-89358 GCA_004027455.1 Hydrochoerus hydrochaeris | reverse complement strand
TTGTCCTTCCTCTTTGAGAGAGGGTCTTGCTGAGTTGCTCAGGCTGGCCAAGAATTTGCCATTCTCTGCATCAGCTTCCCAAATAGCTGGGATTACAAACCTGCAGCACCACACCAGGATCATTGCTAGCTCTCATACTCTTTGACCTTTTGTGATTTATCCCCAACATGACACACTGGAATCCTGCATTTAGTACAGTAGGATTCCTCTCCATCATTCTCATTCTCATTCTCATTCTCATTCTCATTCTCATTCTCATTCTCATTCTCATTCTCATTCGTTACCTAGTCAATCCCCCTGCATCTTACCAGGTAGTGGGTTGCCCCCATCTCTGCTCTTATGAATGCCCCTCCATTGCAGGGGAAAAGCCTGGGTCATGGTGAGCCCATTTCTTTCTCTTTCATCATTAGCCCATCCTCCTCCTCTGAGGGCTAATTGCTCTTTCTCCAAGTACCCTTCTTCCCTCAACTTCAATGACACATCCTCCAGGGAAGGCTCAGTCTTGACCTGCTCTTTTATTTCCAGCCACTTCTCTGCCCTCATTTCTCTTGACTTGAAAAAGGTTGTGACCCATGGTGTTTGTATGAACCAGAGGACCAGGTGGGTCAGGGTTCCCTGTTGGCCAACCAAAGCCCAAGGAGCCCTAATTATACTTGGACTGGAGTGTGTGTGTGTGACAGAGTGACAGGGACAGAGAGAGACAGAGAGACAGAAAGACAGAGATGGAGAACACAAGAGAAGCAGGAAATGAAAATATGCAAACACAAAAGAGGTTAAGAGAATCCCTGCTCTTAACTCATTAGCTCCCTACTGCTGTTTTGTGTTTGTTCCTGCCTCAGGCCTGTGCCTGACTCTGTCCCCGTCCTGTCCCCTCAGAGGATGGCTTCTCTCACTACTCACTGACCGTCCACGGTTGCAGAATTGCCTTCCTCTGCTGGCCCCTGCTCGAGAGCGCCCGCCCTGTCAAGTTCCTCTGGAAGCTGGAACAGGTGAGCCAATTCGGGGCCAGGGGCTAGGTGGGTGTAAACACTTGAAGGGCTCCAGGGCAGGCGTCAGCATTTCCTGGGCTGTTGCAGGTCCTCTTTCATCTCTTCTCTCAGTCCTGACCACTGAGCTCCAGGATCTCTTGTTCTCTCCTTCCAAACCTTGCACCCTAGGAAAGCCTCCAGGGATAAAATAGAAATAGGCACGGAGTTCCTGCCAACCCCAGGCCCACCCCCTCCATGTCTTATTTAACTGCCTTGTCTAGAATCCTAACTGGCAGTTTCCCCGACTCTTAGAGAATTGTAACCAAGAAATAAGCCAGGGTAAGATGTGCAGATGGGGTTTGCTACCAGGGAGTTTGTTGCCTATGAAATCTTGGTTAATGTGTCTAAACTTCAGAGTTTTAAAACAACTTATTAAATGGGGATAAAAAGAATTAGATATCCCTGGGTTACTGTAGGATTAAATTAGATAGTAGAATTTTATTGACTGAAAAGCACTTTATACAGTAAATCCCTGATTTATGAATGAGTTTGATTCCTGGAGAATGTTCATTAAGTCCATTCATTTGTACGTTAGACTACACCTTTGACACAAATACACAATGTAAAGCATAAAAGCCACACACACAATACTGTAAATAAACTAGCTTTTCTGACAAACACGGGTTATTGCCACAATTTGTTTATATCTATAGAATGTTCATAACATGAGGTCTGATCATATCTGTGTCAGTCTGCAACTTGAATGCTGTAAATTGGAAATTTACTGTACATATTATAAAGGATAGATAGAAATAGACAAAAAATTTAAGTCCTCTGGTAAGCCAACAGTGACAGCCTCTGTTTTTATTTTTGGTACTGGGGAATTGAACCAGTGCTTTTGCACTAGTCTGTATCTCCAGCCACTTTTAATTTTTAGACAGGGTCTCACTAAGTTGCTTAACTATCCTGGATGGGTTCAAACTTGTGATCCTCCTGCCTCAGCCTTGAGAGTTCTGGGATTACATGTTTGTGCCACCATGCCTGGCTAAGTAGCCTTTTCTTTATTTATCCTTCAAGCGCACAAGGACTAGTAAGGACTCTTGGTTTTGTCTTATAATTTCCTTTAAGTCCTGGCTGAATAAATGAATGAAAAATAAAAACGAAAGGCAAGGACTGGAAGAGAAAGAGAAAATAAGGACTTAAAAAATCCCAAAGTGGACAGTTTCTGGCTGTTTCAGACCTTTTGCTGTGTATGGCACTCTTGTAAGGAGAGCCTTCCCCTTTCCCCATGTTGCTAATACTGGTCACATGGCCTGATCAATGTCTCCTTAACTTACTTTCAATTTATTAAAAATGAAATCTGGTAAATGCAGTTAAGTTCTTGTCATTCTTTAGGTTCTGGTGATACAAAGGAGTATTAGATAGAAGAAAATCTTTGCTTTTAGTGAGCTTATACTTTAGTTGGAGGAGATAGTTGTGTGTGTGTGTGCTGGGGAATCAAAAGACCCATGTGCATGCTGGGCTGTATTTCTGAGCTACATTACTAACTCTTAAAGGAAACAGATTAAAAAAAACCCAACTAAACACACAGGGCTGGGGGTGTAGCTTAGCATGAGCTCAGCATGCCAAGGCCCCGGAATCAGTTACCAGTGCCAAACAACAACCTAAAGCTAAACACACAAAGTGGGAATGGGCAAACAAAGGACTGGAATCGGCTACACGGAAGGTAAGGAGAGAGGAACTCATCTCAGATTGGAGTCCAGGGAAGGGCCGGCCCAGGTGAAATTTCAACTTCATCCTAGAAGATAAATAGGTACCAGCAGACAGTGAGAGAGACTGGGGAGCATTCCAGGAAGTGGGAACAGCACATACAAAGGCCCTGAGGCAGCAAAGAAGGCTAGTGAGTCTGGGGACAGAGTGGAAAGGCTGGAGATGAGGTTGGGGAGCTGGGCGGTGATTGAGCCCACAGTGGACCCTGTCAGCTAAAGTTTGGGAGATGAAAAGCTGGTTTTTTGGGAGGGTTTAAAGCAGGGGTATAATCTGATCAGATTTAGACTTTACCAAGATTCCACTGACAGCTGAGGGAGGATATGGTGAAGACACAGGAGTGGAGGTAAACAGGCAGGACTGTTGTCAGCTCAGGAAAGGGGCTGGGGACTTGATTGGCATGTGGCTGTGCAGGTGGAGAGACCCACACAGGAGCCCACAGCTTCGAGAGCTCTTGGGGCCTGCTGGTGGGTTGGATACAGAGGGTGAGGGGAAGCGGGGTGGGGGAACTCCTAGGCCAGCTGCTGGGTGGATGGTGGCACCCATCATATTCTGGGTGAGCTGGGGCAGTGGGGGAGGGCAAGGACTCCCCTCCCACACTTGTTAAACTTGAGTTGCCTGTGAAACATCTGAGTGGAAGCTCAGCACTCAGGAGGGGGTTCTGGGCTGCAGAAGGAGATTTTGGAATTATCAGCATAAACGTATAGTCTGAGCCTGTGGGGACAGATGAGGAAACCTGAGGAAGAGACTGAAGAGGAGAAGGGTAAAGGGCCTAGGTCTGAGCCCTGAGGGAAGTTGATAAAGCCAGTTCTCTATGCCCTCTTCCCAGTTTATATCCCCAGTTGGCTGATCCTGAGAGAATCTGCAAAGGGAAGGAATGTTTGTTTCAGTGGTTCCAGCTGAGTAGCCACTGCCCCAGTGATTCCAGTGCCGGACATATGTACCTAAATATTTTTGGAGAAATTCGTCCATAGCATAGTTTTATGCTTATAGTATTTTTGTTTTTTGAGATGGGGTCTTGCTATGGGGTCTTGGGCTTCTGGCTTCCAGCGATCCCTTCTCTGCCTCAGTCTTCCACGTAGCTAGGTTCACAGGCTTCTATACCACTGTGCCCAACTCTATGTTTATAGTTTTAAAAGTTTACCTGACTAGTGGAATTTTCCATACCAGGCTGGTTACCCAATAGATTTTGGACAAAAATATTATTCTTTCATCTGAGCTAGAAGCGGGAATATGTAGGGCTTCCAGCTTCCTAGGAGATGGGGCTATGCTTAGCTCCCTGCAGAAGAAGTAACTGCTAATTTCTTGTCCTCACCCTGCTTGCTCCTCAAGGTCTGTGATGACGAGTGGCATCACTACGCTCTGAACCTGGAGTTCCCCACAGTCACGCTCTACGTTGACGGCATCTCCTTCGACCCTGCCCTCATCCACGACAATGGCCTCATCCATCCACCCCGGAGGGAGCCCGCGCTCATGATTGGGGCCTGTTGGACTGGTAGGTTCCCCTTCTTTCAGCCAAGAGCAGGAGTTTTGGGGTGCTGAGGGGAGAGAGGCTGGTGAGGAGCTTGGGGGCCTCTTTCTGCCTCTCACATGTCCCTGAAGTTGGGCAGGTTACTCTGAACCACGTCCACTGGGGGACATCATGGCTACCCATGTCCCTGCCCACCCTCTGACTTGGAGGAATTCCTTTCTCAGGTGTCCACAGAATCTTGCTTCCTGCAACTTCAGGTTGTTTCCACTCTGGTCTGTCACAGTGACGCAGATTTCCACAACCCACTCCCCTGCGGGGGTGGGGCGGTTGAGAGCAGCATCAGCTGTCCCACTTTTAGCCATTTCTTTCATATTTTTTCCTGGGAGTGCATGTGTGTGCCAGGCCCTCATGTTCCCTCTACAACATATTTGGGAGAGTGTCTATAAGAGGCCTGGGAAATTTGGGCACCAAAGTAGGGTTGAGACTCAACTGAGAGGTTGCAAGTCCTAGGGGGCGTGAGGGCTTCCATCCATCCATCTCCACACCTGAGATCAGTACCACTTTTTTTTTGTCCTCAGAGGAGAAGAACAAAGAGAAGGAAAAGGGAGGAGACAACAGTACAGACCCGGCCCAAGGTACTCTGTGTGTAAGGACTGGAGACCCCAAAGTTCTTGTCTTGAGTTTCTGATCTATATGCTTTTTCCTAAATGTCATCCGGCCTCTCTAGTTATTACTTCACAGGCCACCAGGGGGCAGAGCCTCAAGACTGTCAGCCCGGTAGGATCTACCTGGAGCAGCGAGGCTGGATACTAGGTGTTTTTCTTGTCCGCAGAATGCAGGAAGGGGCTTCCTTGCTGGCTTTCCTGGTAGAAAGGAGGTGGCAGGAGGCAAACACGCAGAAAGGGAAGATCTGGGCGTCTGCGAAGCTCACACATATTTCTCGTCTGCCTGCATGTCACTGTAGGGAACACTCTCCTGCGGTCTCCTGTCCTTTTTGTTTCTCCTCCCCTTCCATCTTGTGCCTTTCTTTTCTCTCTCCTCCTGTTGCTTCGTTTCTTCACCTTTCTTTTTCCTTGGCTTTACCCTCTCTTCTGTGCCTCCTTTTCCCTTTTGCAGTGCTGGACTGGGATCCCGGCCTTGCACGTACTAGGCCAGTGCTCTGTCCCTGAGCTGCGCCCCAGCCTGTCTTGCCCCATCCCTTTCCCATCTCCAGCACATCCTTTATCTTCACTGCTCTCTCACATCTAATCTCTTCCCTTCTTTTCCTTTCCAAATTCCTCCTTATTTATCAGCTTGCTGATTCTTTCCCCCCTTTTCTCAGCCCCCCTCCGCAACTCCTCCTCCTCTCCTCTTTCGTCCTTTCACTGCCTGGCCTGCCCCTGTGTTCCTGCCCTAGGAGACCCCTTGCCGATCCACCACTACTTCCATGGCTACCTGGCTGGTTTCAGCGTACGCTCAGGTCGCCTGGAGAGCCGCGAGGTCATCGAGTGCCTCTATGCATGTCGGGAGGGGCTGGACTATAGGGATTTCGAGAGCCTGGGCAAAGGCATGAAGGTATAGACCCTCCCAACCCTCTCCTTCCCAGCATGGCCCCTGCCCCTTCCCTGCCCCACCTCTCCACCTGCACTCCTTCCTCCCTTTATCTCCTGGTCCTGCTCTCAGCTGTGTCTGTGTCTGGGGTCCAGGTCCACGTGAACCCCTCACAGTCCCTGCTCACCCTGGAGGGGGATGATGTGGAGACCTTCAACCATGCCCTGCAGCATGTGGCTTACATGAACACTCTGCGCTTTGCCACGCCTGGCGTCAGGCCCCTGCGCCTCACCACTGCCGTCAAGTGAGTGCGGGGTGGGCGGGGTAGTAGAGCAGCACAGTATTTCACTAGTTGGCCTAAAATGTCATCTGGAGTTGGTCTTAACCTCCCACATGTTGTGTCCTTCTGAGTCCCCAGAGAGGATGGTTGACTTGCTGAAGGTCACATGGTAATGTTGGGAGAAGTGCCTGATTTCCCAAAGAGCAATTCATTATCCAGGGGTTTCAATGGTCCCTTGCTGACATGTAAAGTGGGACAGAGAGGCCGGGAGCTGGGGACCTGAGTGACTCTGACTCGACAGTAATTGGCTGGATGACGTTCGGCAGGGAACAAACTTGGGTTTGCTTTGCCTATTTTAATCCTGCTTCACTAGGACCATGCGAGGCAAATAAATGTAAGAGTCCAAGAGTTTGGCAACCAGTGATCCCAGGCTTTTGTCCATTTTGTAAACACAGTTTTAATGGAAAACAGCATGAGCCAAGGGTTGGAGCACAGGCTGTATAGGGACCAAAAAGACAAGACTATGTGCTAGCTGGTTCTTTATGGAAAAAGTTTGCTTTCCTCTAAATTCTAGGTGAAAGGTTTTGAATTCTTTAAAAGAAAAATTTGGGATTATTTCAGAGTTTACACATACATTAGGTACTTAAAAAGTACAGATTGAGAGACAATGAGAGCTTAAATAGTAAAGGACACAAGATCTGTTACTAGCTTTTTAAATAAAATTGGCAAATAAGGCATAATAATAGATTCTAACTAATGGAATCATTATGAGAACTAAGCAATATAACCCAGATCAAATACCTACCAGAATCCAGGTATGGTGGTGCGTCTCTATAATCCCAGCATTTCGGAGGCTGAGGCAGGATGATCGGCATGAGTTCAAGGCCAGCCTGGGCTACATAGTGAGTTCAAACCAGTCTGAGCTATGGAGCAAGACCTTGTCAAAAAAAAAAAAAAAAAAAGCCTATCAGAACACCTAGTCTGTAAAGGTTGACTGTTCTTGTATGAAAGGATTTTCACCCTTTATCATGGTACATGGGCCTGTTTTTTGCAGATAGTGCCATCAAGTGGGTGCATTATGTGACTTGGAGTCAGGATTCCTGTGTTCTTCCTACTCTACCTCAGTCTCTCCAGCTATCTGACTTGTCCTGAGGGCTCTGAGCCCTCTGGTCAGGGAATCTGATTCTCAAGCTTCACACTTAGGGTAGTAGAAGGCATAGGCAGTGACTTTTGGGAGTTGGGCCACTGGTCTATGGTGTGCAGTCTTGGCATGGAGCTGAAGGGCATGGCAATTGAGGACATGCAGGTGCAGATTCAAGCCTAGTAGGCTCTCACTGCTCTTCTCAGAACTCCAGTTGTTAAAGGGTTACCAACCAGTTATGGAGGGCTCAATCCCTCAGTGCCTAGGGCATCATCTCTGTCACTTCAGTGTCCTCAGGAGCCACATCAGAAGAGAAGGTGCTAGTTGCCCATGGTGGAGCTCAGCAGGAAGGCTCCTCACAGGGAAGGAGTTGACATCCTCTGTTACTGGCTCATCTGAATTCCTCCTGCTTCTTTCAGGCTTGGATGGAGGCTTATCCAAGGCCACGAAGCCAATTGTTGGTGTTTTAGAGGAGGGAAGGGGCCTTGACATTTTCAGATCTGTTTTTCCATGTTTAGGCTTAGCTCAAGGTTGCTGCCATCTTAATACTTCCCTGGGCATGTGGGGGAAAATGTAGAGAAAGAGAGAGAGAGCAAGAGAGTGAGAGTGAGAGAGCTTGTGGAGTTACAAGTGTGTACCACCAAGCCTGGCCCCTGACTTGTCTTTCTATTGGTGTCTCTATCCTTGCTTCATTGAGGCTTGAAACTCCCAGACATTTTTGGCTCCTCCTTCTTTATCTTCGCGCCGGATCAGTTCCCAGGTCACCTAACCCTACTTTGTGCAGGAGTCTGGAATCTGTCCTGTCTTTTTCCATTTCTGTGACCTCACAGAAATGGCTGTGAGGCTGGCTGCTGCCCATTCTCCCAACTACTTGATTGAGATTTAGTTCATTCTCCCTCCTGTTGTGGCCATAAATCAGACTTTTTATCAGTGTACTTCATGTTATAAAAAGACATCAATGACTTTTTGTCCATGATATAAAACTAGAAGTTGGATTTTTTTTTTTGTGGTACTGAAGATCGAAACCAGGGCTTTCACAATGAGCCCTTTTGTAAATTTTTATTTTATTTTGAGACAGGGTCTTGCTAAGTCGTTAAGTTTCTAAGGGTAGGCTTGAACTTGCCATCCTCCTTTTCAGCCTCCCAGAGTGTGGGATTACAGATGTGCAACACCATGCCTGGTTTATAGAGAACATCACATTCTCAACCATGTATGTTTGCCTTCCTTCCTCTTTCCCTCCCTCTTCCTTTTCTTCCTTCTGAGTGAGTGTGTGTGTGTGTGTGTGTGTGTGTGTGTGTGTGGGTCTGTCTGGGGATGAAACCCAGGCCTACATACAGACTGGACAGACACTGCACCAGTGAGCTACATCTGCACGTGCTCTCCTGCTTCAGCTCCTCTGTCCTTTTAGAGTACTCCTCACCATCCATTCTACTTCCTGCAGAGGCAGTATCTTCTCCTCCTTCATAGGCCCTACTCTGTGCAGCACAGGAACTCAGCAAGTCACAGACATTGGAAACTTAAGCTCATCTTAAGTTTTTTTTTTTTTTTTTTTGGTACCAGGGATTGAACTCACAACTGTATGCTTGCAAAGCAGGCACTTTTATGCTGCTGAGCTAAATCTCTGGCTCCATACCTGCTTCTTGAGCAACCAAGCCAGGGATGCTCAGTAACATTAATAATTACAGCTCTCTCTGCAAAATCATTTGTTAGCACAAATGTTTGTATTGAGTCCCACTCCTAAATGACTAACTCTATTGTGAAATCTCCTTGATCAAGGAGGATGTCTTAGTTCATTCTATGCTGTAATGGCAGGATACTTGAGGCTGGATGATTTATCTGTTCAGGGACTCCTTGCTGTGGTATCTCCTGGTGGAACAGCAGAGAGGGGAAGGGGTGGGAAGGCAAAGGAGTAGGGAGGGAGAGAGAGAGAGAGACAGAGACAGAGAGAGTTGCTACTTCAGTCCTTCTATAGTCAACATTTAATGCATTCATTTCTGTGAGTGGAGTTTCCATGACCTAAATATCTCCCATTAGACCCCACCTCTTAACACCACTCCATTGGGGGTTAAGTTTTTGGAGGACCTTTAAATCATAACATTCTGCTCCAGGTCCCCCCAAATTTATTGTTTTCTCACATGGAAAATACATTCATTCTGTCCCAGTAACCCCAAAGTCTTGTCTCATTCCAGCACCAACTCAAAGTCTAGAGTCCAGAGTCTCATATGAATAAGATATGGGTAATATTCAAGGCACAATTCATCCAGGGCAAATTCCCCTCCATCTGTGAGCCTGTGAAATTAGTTATCTATTTCCAAAATACTATGGTGGGATCAGCATGGGATAGGCACTCCCATTCCAAAAAGGAGCGACAAGGAAAAAAACAAAAGAAACAGAAAAAGAAAAGAGTAAATAAAAGAAAGGTTTACTGGTCTCAAGCAGTTGAAAGGCTAACAGAGCAAGTGACACTAACTGTTGAGACACCAGAGTAGTCTTTAACTTCATGGGCCACCTTCTGGACACACTGGGTGGGGTTCATCCCCCAAGGCCTTGGACAGCCCCACTCCCATGGCTTGGCTGGGCTCAGTCCCTGTAGCACCTGTCAATTCTTGCAGGCCAGTGTTGCACACTGGTCGTTTTATATAATTCTGGGGGTCACTATGGCGACTCTACCCTAGTGGACACTTTCAGCTCATAGTTCTGCTCAGTATTGCCTAGGAAGCACTCAGTGGTGACTTTCCCCAGTAGCAAGTCTCTGCTTGGGTCCGCAGGCTGTGCGAGACATCCTTTGATATCAAGTGGAGGAAGCCATGCCCCCATAGCTCTTGCATTCTGAGCTCTTGACGAGGCAGCACCACATGGGTGCCACCACGGCTTCCTCCCTGTTCCCTTTGAAGCTGTGGTCCAGGCTGCATCCTAGATGACTGAGCTGTGGCCAAGGACACTGCTCCAGAGTGTAGGGGACAGAGACCCGTGATGGCTCAGGGCTGTGAATGCCAATTTCTTGTGGGTGTCCTTGGCTGTTTTGAAGCTCCCTGAAATGGCTTGATGAGTAGCACCTTGCTTCTTTCTGTCCATGCAACCTCCTTCATCAGGGGGTTGCGTGGCCATATTGTGACACACATTTCCAGTCTTTACTTGGTCACTGGGAACTCTTCAAGTCCCTAAGGTCTGTTTCCCTTTTGATGGTACATTGAGCTTTTAAATCATTTCTTCCCCTTTTCATTTTACTGGGTGTAGTTAAAGTAGCCACTCAGCTCCTTCAATATTTTGCTTGACATTTTCTTTCCAGTTCATTGTTCTTTAATTCTGTCTCCCACAAAACTGTCAGAAATGGACACAATTTAGCCATTTTTTTGGCCAATTTATAGCAGGATAGTCTTTATGGCTTCCATTGAGATAATCCTCTTTTTTTTTGATAGTCCTCATTTTTTAAGATGACTTTACCAGAATAACTGTATTACTGCCCATAGTTCTACCAATGCTCTGATGATGAACTCTTAGATAATTTCTAAGAAGTTTCATCCATTTCCTACAGTCCTTCTCTTCTGAGCCCTCACAGAATCATTCTTTATGGTCGTTGTGGCAACATGAGCTTCTCCCAGCATTCCCTTCCAAAGTGTCCCAGCCTTTCCCCACTGCCAGGTCCAAAGCTGCTTCCACATTCTGAAGCACTTCTTACAGTAAGTACCCTCACTTCTCTCATTTCCTGTCCTGGTCAGTTTTGTGCTGCTGTAATGGAACCCCTGGAACTAGGTGACTTACAAAGAGCCTGGCATTTGATGAGGGCTGTCTTGCTATCATCATTTCATGGTGGAACATACAGAGAGAGAGAGAGAGAGAGAGAGAGAGAGAGAGAGAGAGAGAGAGAAAGAGGGCACAAACTTGAAGTTTCAGTCCTTTTATAATCAGCATTAATACACTTGTGAGCCCCTATTAGGTTTCCCTTTCTAACACTGTTGTTACATTTGGGATTAAATTTTCAACACATACTTTTTAGGGGATACATTCAAACCAAAGCAGGAAATTTCTTTATAAAAACACTTCCCTGATGCCAACCAAGGCGCAAATCATAGCTGTGGTTTAGTGAAAAATCAGTGGACTTGGAATAAGAATGGATGTAAGTTGTGCCTTTGACATGTAACTTCTTGTGTGTGCCTGATCCTTGATCTGAAAGCTTTGTTTTTTTTCTCCCTATTCTACAGCATGGAAGCAAGGCTATAATAAGTTGACATGGGCAAAGTGATTCATAAACCAGCAAGTGCAGTGACTTGGTTAGGTGTCATTGCTGCTGGCAAAGAGTGGGGCTGGAGTTGATCCTGGAAGCTTTGGGTACTGGGCAGCTACGCTGTGCTTGGTTGGGTGTGGTGGAGTCCTCTAGGACCGATACTTGGATCAGGCAGCCAGTGCTCCTGGTGGGTCTAGGTTCAAGTTCAGATTATCTCAGCCTTCTATCAGTTTCTCTGATATTGATGGGAATGGAAGGCACACTAAGGAAGTGGATGTCCTTTGATAAATCCCCCACCTTATATTTTGAGGGCAACATTTGCTGGATCATCTATTGAACCTATGTATATTTTTTCACCTCACAGAGTAAGAACTATGTATATGTATACATTTTTGTCAGTTCAATTTCTTTTTTTTATTGAGGTATAATTTGATAGCTGTTCTGTAATCTTGGGGTATAACACTGATGATGCCATCACCCCTATAGGTTGGAGCTGTCTTACCTTTTGTTCCTGACCCCCTACAACTTTGTTATAGGGTTGAGGCGTGTACGTACTATCTCCTCTGACCCCAATAGGGGTCTTTGCTATAGAGGCAGAGGCCCAGAATGGTGAAACATAATAAATATTTTAAGGGAGAGAGTTTTGGGTCACAAGTGGTCTGTCGTCCCTCTCTCTTGTAGGTGCTTCAGCGAGGAATCCTGTGTCTCCATCCCTGAAGTGGAGGGCTATGTGGTGGTGCTTCAGCCTGATGCTCCCCAGATTCTCCTAAGTGGCACTGCCCATTTTGCTCGCCCTGCTGTGGACTTTGAGGGACCCGAGGGTGTCCCTCTGTTCCCTGATCTTCAAATCACTTGCTCCATTTCTCACCAAGTGGAGGCCAAGAAAGATGAAAGTTGGCAGGGCACAGGTGAGGATGGCTCCAGGAAGGGACATCCAGGGCAGGGGCTAATGTGTGAAAGCAGAATGAGGGAGCAAATGTGGGGCTGGAAATGGAGATTGACTATTCCATGTGTTGGCATGCCTACAACATCTTACACTTAAGAGACTCATGGGTGTAATGATGCATGCATAGTGATTTCTTGAAAGTGGTACTCACTTCCTTATGGAAAGCCCTTGGGAGGGGCAGAAAAGTGGCCATGACCTAATGGTGATGACCAGGTCTCAGAACCTCAGTGAGACCAGCTCTGACCCAGACACTGATTCTCTCCCATCCAGTGACAGACACACGCATGTCAGATGAGATTGTGCACAACCTGGATGGCTGTGAAATTTCTCTGGTGGGAGATGACCTGGATCCTGAGCGAGAAAGCCTGCTCTTGGACACGGCATCCTTGCAGCAGCGAGGGCTGGAACTCACCAACACATCTGCCTACCTTACCATCGCTGGTCAGTGGGGCCCTTGAGCCTGTGCTCTGTGTGGGTGTGCCCTTCCTCAGAGTAAGCATCTGGGTCCTATGTCCAGGCCCAGGGAAGTGGCCAAATGGCATTTGTATCTTCCCAACTAGAAGGTTCTCTGGCTTCCAGGTTGCTCCTAGGGAAGAATGCTGGGCTGTAGGCTCTACATGTTCTCCTCTCTCCATCTGGACTCACCTCTGTATGGGATTTCACTTCTGTTCCCCTCCAGACCTCTATCATTCCTCTTAAGCTCAGGTTAAGCTCAGGTTTCTCAATGAACTTTTAATTCTCTAGCTGTTTGGTATTATTGGTCACCTTCCCTATCTTCCAGCGCACTCAACTCCTGAACACGTTGTTGTTTTGAGTTGAGTCATCATCATCTGTTAATGAATGGTGGGGAGTGGTGACCTAGTGCTTTCCAGAAGAATACTCTGCAGGGCCTTCTGGGTGGGACAATGAAGCATATGCATATGACCATCTCTTCCTGTTCCCATGCCTTTCCGAGCCTCTCTGAGGCTGTGTGTTTTCCCTGTTTCCTTCCTGCTTGTCATCTCTCTTCTTTTTTCTTTCCTTCCCAGAAGCCATAGAGCTGGCCATAAAGGGCAAAGCAGGAAATAGGGCCTTGCTCACTCTACCCCAGTGCACCAGAGTGGAGCAGAGAGCAGGGCATTTCTTCCTGTGGGAGCTCAGTGAACACCCTGTAGGGATGGGGCTGACCCCTTCTCTGGCTTTGTCTGATGCTGTCAGGTGGGAGTTGAGTGAGAGAGTACTTCCCAAGCCTGCCTTTGCTGGCACCTGCAATTGCATCCCTATTCTATAGGTGTGGAGAGCATCACTGTGTATGAAGAGATCCTGAGGCAGGCTCATTATCGGCTGAGACATGGAGCCGCCCTCTATGCAAGGAAGTTCCGGCTGTCCTGCTCAGAAATGAATGGCCGCTATTCCAGCAATGAATTCGTTGTGGAGGTACCCAGAGAGTTCCTTCCCCTATAGCTCCTGCCTCCACAGCAAGGAGCCAGTGGGGAGTGGACTCAAATCTGTGGCTTATGGGCAGGAACACTGCAGCCTGGAGGACTCCTGGTCCAGCCCTGAGTAGAGGAGATGTGGGGTGACAGTTAAGAGGCAGATCTGGGATCTGGAGGTGAGAAGTGTGTGTGCCATGGATCCTTTCCTCTGCCTAGGTGAACGTGTTGCACAGCATGAACCGGGTGGCCCACCCCAGTCACGTGCTTAGCTCCCAGCAGTTCCTGCACCGTGGTCACCAGCCTCCTCCTGAGATGGCTGGGCACAGCCTAGCCAGCTCCCACCGGAACTCCAGTACGTAAGCTGAGGCTGGCTAGGAAGGGAGGGTGGGCACGAAATCCCTCCCTTTGCCTTTGGGGTGGGAGATGCAGGGTGGAGCAGTGGATTCTGTTTCATGTGGTGCGTGCTTTGTGAGCAGCTTCAGACTTACCCCTTCAACCATCATTAACCTGTCACTGTAGGGTACTTTGCCTGGAATCATAGTCATTGTGGGATGTGGGTGTCTCTGCTAGTCCTACTGAACCCCTGCCATATAAAATTAGCTCTAGACCTAGAGATCCTCTGTAACAAAGCTATCAGACATTTATCAAGCACCCACGGGGTTCTAGCACTATTTTAAAATGCTATTTGGGAGAAGAATTATAAGATTGATACTGTCCTTTCTTTAAGGAGAGAGTTGCTATAATTACATGCTGTCTGCAAAGTCATCAGAATATTTCTGAAAAAGAATTTGCAAAAGTTTACCTCTGGATGGGGTGCTGCCTTCAAAGCAAGCTTGTTCTCTGGCCATGGTCCTTTAGCAGTGGTACAATTTTTTCCCCAATATAAGAATTCCTTAATTGTAGAAATATCAGAAAACACAACTATGAAGAATGAGCCAGGCTTCCATCACAGAGAAGACCACTCTTAATATGGTATATTATGTTCCAGTCTTTTTTCTATGCACTTTTTTCTTCTTTTTATAAAGTTGCAATCAAACTTTTGTACTCTATTAGTTACATTTAATATTATAAAGCCAGTCTTTCCACACATTACTAAAAACTGAAAAATGATGCTGATAGTGTTGAAAATGACTTTTTTTTAAAAGATGGAGTCTCATTATACAGTTCAGGCTGGCCTTGAGCTCACTTTGTAGCCCAGGCTGGCCTTGAATTTGCAATGATCTTTCTGCCTCAGCCTTCTGAGGGCTGGGATTACAGACATGCCTCACAGTGCCTGGCTGAAAGTGACTTTTGGAATTGTGTTTTAGAGTTGTTTTCAAAGCCAAGTTATAAGGTGTATTTATTTTTGTCACTCTTGGGACACACTTTGCCTTTAGCCCAATTTGGAATTATTCAATTTAATCATCTACTTTAGTCAGAATTTGCTCTGAAAGTCATTTTAATTTTATAAACATTGAACCCACTCTCAGACTTGTCACTTTTGAAGAGTGTCAGAAAGTTCTGCAATAGGCTCTGAAGGCAGTTCCCCAAGGAGTTCACAAATGCTTTCTTGGGAGAAGTTCATGGTCACAGAACACTACCAGGGACCTATTCATTTCAATTCATGGAATGGTAAGAATAAGGTTGTTAGACACGAGGAGCTTTCATTCTGTGCCCATTGCCATGTTTACACACATGTGATTTCATCTAGTCATTACAAAAAACAATTGAAATAGGTATTAGAGTTATTCCATTTAAATGCAAGGAAATGGAGGCACAGAAAGGTCAAACACCTTATGCAAGGAAGAAGGTAGAGCCAGGATTGGAATCCAGATGGTGTGATTCTAAGAGCCTGTACCCTAAAATGGTCCTCAGCCCTGGTGTAACCAAAGCTGGGTGTGATGGTGCATACCTGTAATCTCAGCCCTGTATGAGGCTGAGGCCGGAGGATTACAAATTTGAGCCCAGTCTGGGGAATTCAGCAATATCCTGTCTCAAATATAAAATAAAAAATGGGCTGCAGATGTAGCTTAGTAAGAAGGCACTGAGTTTAATCCCCACTGCTGTTCCCTCCAAAGCATTACCAAGTTGCAAAGAAAGGCTCAAAGACATGTCCCATAATATTTAGTTGAAAGGGACATTGTAGGGAACTAAATCTTTTTTTTTTTTCTTTTGGACCCTTTGGGTTTTCTCCCTCCTTGGGGTTTTCTCCTTTTCTGAGCTGGAGTTTAGGTCTCCCAAGGTTCTCTCTAGATTTTAGTTTATAACTGTAATCTGCCTTTGCTTCTTCCCTTACCTTGGCCTGAGCAGGCACAGAGGGCAGAGTTTGAGGGCCTTAGAGAGGGACATTGCCCTGGCTCATTAGGTGATTCACTTCATCAAACCTGTTCCATGGCCTTTTTCTGACTCCCAGGTCTTCCCTGTCTCCCACTTCCTGAGCCCAAGGGTGATGTTGCAGAATGATGGTTTTGAAATATCAAAGTAATCATGCTGAAGCAGCAGGAGATATAATCTCCTCCAGTGAAATGGAGGCCCGTTTCTCAGTGTCTTCTGTGTGCTCTTTACAAAGATCAGTGGGAATTGGGATGGTCAGGGGTGAGTAGCATATGGAGAGTTTGTGCTTGGACCTGGTAGAGAAGGTCTGCAAGCATAAAACCATGGAAAAGGATGAGAATCTGTGCATTAGGGAGGGCAGTTAAAGAAGAATTAGATTGTTGGAGAAGGGTGGGAAAAAATACGTAGTTATTCCAAACTTTGATGCACACCATAGTCAGGAGCTTTAAAAACTCTTGGCATTTAAGTGACATCCCAAAACAATGACATCAGGATGGTCTAAGGGTGACAGCCAGGTATCAATGGTTCTTAAAGATCCTCATGTTATTCCAGTGCACAGCAAAATTTGAACACTTTTTCCCTACTTTGTTTCCTATGAAAATCTGAAGTTTCCTGGAAAAATTCACAAAAGAAATAGGATTAAGAAGAATGAATTAGGAGGTAAGGAGGAAAGGTTAGTAGCTAAAGGAGAACAAGATGGAGCCAGGGAGTAAGGTCACTTCATCAGATGCATACCGTGATATGCTACAGAGTTGCAAATGTGGGCCAGGATTTCAATTCTGGACCCTCTTGCAGCAAATGTGGAAGGAAACTCAAGCAGTTGTACAGGCATAGGATAGGAACAAGAGAAGCCTTGGGAGACTGAGACTGAGACTGAGAGCCTCCCCTGAGGCTTTTGCTTCACAGGGAGAAGACCACATGGGGCTGTGAACAGGATTTCAACAGTGTCCTTACAGTCAGATGGGTGGTCTACAGAGGTCCATTCAAGGGCAGAATGAACTGATTGAATATAATATAGCAAGAAAGGTTGACTGAACTTCTTGATTTTTGTCTGCAGCTAATTTAAAAATCCTCCTATCTCCCTGGCCTCCAGGGTCATTTAAAACTAGTTAACCAGACTTGTTTGCTTACAAAGTGTCTGCATTTTGTCTTTCTTGTGATCCTTTCTTATTTCTGGTGATCAGTCTGGCATTTTCTCACCAGTCCAGGGCGCAGAGGGACAAATGCATTGATGAAGGGACACATCAGAAATTTCAGCTTGATATACTGGTGCCTAAGTGCAAGTTCACCTGCTGTGGCCCCACTCTGAGGTGCCACCTGTGCATTGACTTGGAGTCACAGAAGGAGCTGTTTTAGGCAGATGGGCAGGCAGGGGAGCTCTGTCTTCTTGCCCCACCTCCCCCATTCCCAGACAGTTGAGAAACGTTCATCCTGCCTGGCCCATCTTCTCTTTGGAGCCAGTGCCTGGGAGCCTGCCCAACACGCTGCTCTGGCAGTCAGCTCTGTCTGGCAAGGGGCCTCAAGCAGGCTATGGGTCAGGTCAGGATGGAGACCCACTTGGCAGAAAGCCCAGAGGGTGGCCTCTGGGATGTGTGTCTGTCAGTCCTGTCCAGGCAGGGCCTTCTATATGTACCTGCTTGGCACTGCAGTGTGTGCTGGTGGCCGGTGAGGAGGTCATTTGTGGCAGAGCGTGGAAGGCTCTTGGGCCACATGCTTCTCTGTGCTCTGCTCTGTCTCATTGCGAAAGTCTAAGGATGTAGGTAAATTTGAGACTGGGATGGACTGTAATGCATGTGTGTCTAGGGGCTTGTTTATATGACACACACATGGACTAGTTGCTTAGTAAGGGACCGACTGCCTGGATCAAGCTGTCTTGCAGGGTGTGGACTCATGTGGCCTGTCATGACTCAGCTGCCCTCCAAGGCCCTGGGCCTGTGGGTGCATCTGTGGGGTCTCTACCTTTACTTGCTGGAGACCACCCTGCTTTGCTTCCTTGTGCTTCTCCGAGTGCTGTTTGTATGTGTGCTGAGGGGGAGCAGGGCCGTGCTCATGGCTGTCTCCTCCATGGCCCTTGTGGCCCAAGCCTACAGTGTTTACATCCTCCTGCAGGGGCTTGCTTGGTCTGCTCAGCTGGCAGGGAGCTGGCTGGCTCTGCACCTGTGGCTTTTCCATGCCTTTCTGGAGATGTTGAGACCCATTTTGTTAATTTCACTGTTTGATCAGGTGGCCAGGTGGATGGTGAGGGCAGGTGTGCAGGCCAGCAGGGCCTTGCCTCAGGTATGGGGCATGGTGACCTTTGTCCAGCTGTGTGCCCGAATGTTTTTCCTGGGCCTGTACCTGTGCATGCATGTCTGTCTGTCTGCCATTAGTTCTCAGGTCCACGTGCGGGTGCAGGTGCCCTCCCGCGTTTCGCTGCCCATCAGGATCCATGTGCCCCTGAACTTGGGCATCAGAGTGAGGCTGACAGATGGGAAGAAGGGAAGTGCTGAGGGGGAGACAGGGACACTGCAGGGGGAGGTTGGGCAGGAGCAGATGCCCCAGACATCCAGAAGCCTTGAACCCACAAGGAGGAGGGAGGTGTTGTCAAGCAGGAACCAGAGCAGTTCAGGTGAGTAAGTGAAGGAGCTTCTCCTTGTTCCTTGGTCCCTGACATTGAGGCGGATAGCTCCTCCAGAAGGGTGTTGTGAGTCTGCTGTTGCCTCAGGGAAGCCTGTGTGGCTGCCCCTTTCTGTCCCCTTTCTCTGGGCATCTCTTTCTAGGTTGTGCGGTCTTGGGGAAGGCACAGGCAGTTCCTGTCCTTGTTCTCTGTCTGCCGACAAGGCAGTGCTAGCCAGGAGCATCCCCTCCCTTGGCCCTTGCCTCCCTCTCTGTGTGGTCTTTGGTCCTGCTGCAGCTGCTCTGCTTCCTGCCCTTCCTGCTGATCTGTTTCTTTCCCAGCTTCTCAAGCTTTTGACCTGTCCTGAACCATTGTGGGTGGTGGTCCTTTCATGCTCGGGCAGCCTCTTTCCCCTTCAGTGCCCCACCTGGGCCCTATTCTCCTCCTGTTCTTCCTGCAGTGGTCCCCAGTGCTGCGACTCTCATCATTGTGGTTTGTGTGGGCTTCCTGGTGCTCATGGTCATCCTGGGCCTCGTGCGCATCCATTCCCTTCATCGCCGTGTCGCAGGGACTGGTGGGGCCCCGGGGACCTCCAGTGACCCCAAAGACCCAGATCTCTTCTGGGACGACTCTGCCCTCACTATTATCGTGAACCCAATGGAGGTGAGTGGCTCTGGGGAAGGAAGGGCATTTAGCAAAGACCTCCAGTGAGGGACCTGGCCTTGCATGAAAGCACTGGCAGATCTCTGGTGGGCAGGAAGGAGGAAGGTTTGGGTAGGGGAGGAGGTGGGAGTGGTGGTCCCCGGAGGAAAGGCTCTGGGATGCGGGCAGCCCTCCGATTCCTCTTCCTGTGTTCCTGCCCTGTCCAGTCCTACCAGAATCGGCAGGCCTGTGTTGCAGGGGCTGCTGGGGGACAGCAGGAAGATGAGGACAGCAGTGACTCAGAGGCAGCTGACTCCCCGAGCAGCGACGAGAGGCGCATCATTGAGAGCCCCCCACACCGCTACTAAGGCCAGGCTTCTGCCAGAGAGCAAGAGAGAATTTTGCCCTGGTGAGACAGAGACACCCAGGAAAGAAACAGAGAAGGACCTTCTGAGAGAAGAAAGACCGAGAGGAAGGCAGCTCGTCAGAACAAGCATCCTTTATTCTCGAAACCCCAGTGGCACCCCTGGCGCCACCCCTGCCCCTCCTCCTCCACCTGCCCCTGCCTTGGGCCGGTCCTTCCCTGGCTGCTCCTGTGGCACCCGAGGTGGCTGGAGGACCCCAATAGCTCTTTCCGTCCCCATGGCAGAGGTCCCCGTTACTCCCCCATGTCTGTCTCCCCCCACCAACCCCACTCTGTACTGGGAAGGAGGTACTGATGGCCATGGCTAGGAAGGGGGAGGGGATCGAGAGACTCCACCTGTCCTTTCTGCAGTCCTATCCAGGGAGGCTGTGCTCCCTGGTACCTGCAGCTAGGCCTGCCCTGCTGCTCTTCTGATCTCACCTCTACTTCCATTTCACTTTGGGGATCCCTGCTCCTCCATTTCTCCAAGTTCTCTCCCTTTGTTGTCCTCTTTCCTCTTCTGTCCTTGAAGTCCTGGGGTTCTACAGCCCTTCCCCTGCCTCTATTACCAGCTTGTGGCTGGATTGAGGGGCTGGGAGGGGGCGCAGGAGCCCTGGGTGTACTATATATAATGTATATTTTTTCAATGTTGTCATGAGTGCAACCCCTGTGTCCCTGTGTGCAGCTCACAGCCTTGTCTGTGTGTGTGTGTGTGTGTGTGTGTGGCATTGTCATGTCCTTGGGTTGGGGATACGGGATGGGTGTGGCGAGTGAGGGGACACACCCTAGGGTTTTCAAATAAAACAAACCAAAAAAAAAAAAAAACCAAAAAAACCAAACAAAACAATGCTCCACATCTGCCTCCTAGCTGACTGATCCTGTGGGTGTGGGTGGCAGGCTCTCCAGTTTCAATCAGGTGTCTGAGCAGGGCTGAGGAGAGGGGGCAGGGATGGGTGTCTGAGGTGCTCTGCCCGGGTAAATCCTCAGGACACCAGGCTGTTGGGAAAGGAAGATGGATCTTACTTCCCTCAGCGCCCCTAGAAAAGAGACAATTTAAGGAGTCCCACAGACATCTGGACAAATGCCCAGTGACTTGTAGGGGACACTATCAGCTCCTTCTGCATCTTCTGGAACATTCTGTAGGGAGGCTTCTAGTGCAGGAGTGCAGGACAGAAGGCAGGTGCACTGCTATTTGGAACAGAGAGGTCTGGAGCATCTTGCTGAGAGAATCTGTGGCTCCTGAGTGACCACAGCCCAGCCCTCGGTTCTCTAGTGCAGGACTGACCTAAGCCCCAGGTGGTTCAGGACCTAACTGGATGAGTTATTTCAGAAGAGCAAACTGCTGGTGGGAGTGTCCCTGCCCCAGGATGCACTGGGGAGCCAAGTCTTGGTTCCTTTCTGTGGAATGAAGGAGTTAAGAGCATCAACAAGTTCTGAGTTCTCTGTGACAAGGTCCCCTAGTGGCAGCAAAGTTTTCCACTGTACCTGATGTCACTCCTACCTCTCCCTCAACCAGGTGGCCTTGTGTGAGCTTCTTTCCTGACTGGTATTTCCACCTGGGCACCCTTTGCCTCAGATGCAACCTTTGATCTGATTCCACTGTCCTATCCCTCTCCCCTTCACCTAGTTACCTTAGCCCTGAGGGAGAGTCTAGGTTCCTCCCTCTTCCACTCTTCATATCCAAATGGTGTATAAACCCTGTCATTGCTTCCCTTTCAAACCTCTCCAATATGACTGTCTCTTATGCTGCCATTACTGCTGCCTCCTTGACTCTTACCCTCTCCGTTTTTACCTGATCTGTTTTAAGAGGCTTTTCCCTTCCCACTCTTGACTCTGATGATTCTGATGGCAGCAGGCTTCGCTCCAGCACATCTCTAACTGGTATCAGGTGCCATCCTCCTCTTTGGAAAACTCCCTATCTCCTGCTGTTCCTGTGATTTGGTGCCTTAGCCCAAGTGGGTCTGGTCCAGCCTCCCTCCCTTCTTGGCCTCTTTGCCTGGGCACCAGTCACACAAAGAGCTGAGTCACTGGACTCTTTCTTGCCTCTGAGGCTTTGCATGTACTGTTCCTTCTGCTGAGCACGTGCTGTCCCCTATGTCTTTTGCAACCCTTGGTCACACCTCTCTGAGCGTGTTTTCCACAGGCTGAGGCACAGGTCTGCTTGGATTCTCATATTAGGCCTGGGGCATGGTAGTGGTGCAGGAAAGGGTGAGTAGGTGGTGTGTGGTTCTCAGACGCAGAGAAGACTCACTGGTGGGAAGGGAGCGCTGTATTGGTGGGCCACGGGCCTGGGAAATCAGGGGACAGAAGGCGGCCAATCAGATGCCCTGCAGCAGCCTCTCCTGTCATGGTCTGTCTAGATGCCAGGCTGTTTAGTCACTGCCTACGACAGCACCACATTCATCCTGGAGTCCCTTTGAAGGTCACAGCCTAGAGACATGCAGAGATTTAGTTCTCAGACGAATTTGAGAGAGCTTTTCATTTGTGGTCCTGAATTCACGTGTGTTCATTCCCTTTTCCTCCTCTTATTATTCAACTCGCCCCTTTCCCTTTCCTTGTCCTCATTCTCTCTCACCCCTGTCTTTGAGACCACAGCTTCCCACTCAGAAGAATAGAGGCCATTGCTTCTGTTTGCCTTCGGAGCATCCTATCTGGGGCTGAGACTCAGCATCCTTATTTACCTCCCAGCTCAAGTTTTAGGCGACAGGAAGTAGCTTTGGAGTTGGGCAAGTTGGTTGTGAATTCTGTCCCCCTCTGATGTACATACACCTTGCCTACCCACGGCAGCCTAGTCCTCCTAGCACCTGGCCAATCTCTGGGTCATCTTGGATCATCTGTTTCAGGCAAGTATGGGTTTCTGGGGTCCAACCACTTGACAGCAGCTTCCAGGATTCCAGTCAGAACCACTGACTGCTGATGATTTCTTAGAGGTGTAGCTTTCCTGTTCCTCCTCTTCATCCCTGGGATCTAACACCTCAGGAGTCAGCCCAAAATTTCTCTCATCTCTCTGTGACAGATGGGCAGGCAGAGATGCCACTATGGGTGAGCAGGGTGGTGGAAGCCCAGAGGTCTGGGGAAGATGTCAAACTCCCTTTTGCCCAAACTTACACGCTCAATTGCCAACTCATCCCACCTCACTCTCTCTCTCTCTCTCTCTCTCTCTCACACACACTCACTCACTGGGGTATAGGAATCACATGTACCACTTGGCATGAGACAAGATGCCAAGTCTGCTGATGGAAGGAAAGGGCAGCAGGCAGGAATCCAAATGGATTTTTATTTTGTTGCTCAAAATCTCCTGGAAAGATATTTCCTGACAGCCTCATAGAAGCTGGCAAAGTTTCAGGATCTCAGGCTTTGGCAGAGTTTCCAGTTCACCTATTCTTGCTTTAATTAGAAATGGCAAACATATTTTCCTTGGCCTCACTCAAGTTTTTCCTCCCATGGCAGGAGGCTATTTTCCTCTCAAGTCCACTCTGCAGTGAAAATTAATTAGCTCCTTAAGAGATGCATGATAAAGAGCTCTGTGCTTGGGGAAGAGCAGAGCAGCAGCAGATACATTAACTACTATTTCAAGAATAACACGTTTTTCCTTCCACTTCCAAACCAGAGACCTGAATAGTCTGTATGTTTTTGAGGCAGGTAGACACAAACACAGCAATGCTCTGCCCACCCCATGATTATGGATTTCACCCTGCAGCTGATGTGCCCATCAGCAACACTTCTGAAATCTTCATGCATCAGTCCCCCTTGGTGGTTTTCTTAGGGAAGGTCAAGGACCACAAGTCACTCCCTGTCACTTCCACAAAGGGAAGGTAGGCTGTACCCATGAGGCTCCTTCCTCTGTGTACTGCGGGACTGGTTTCCTGACTCCCAGCTTTTAGGGAAGGCTGTCCTCACCCAGCATCCTGCAGATACAGTGCACTCCCTCTGGCTGCCTCCAGGAGAGAGGAAGGAGGAGATAGGGAGATGGGTGCTGAAAGAGGTGGGTGAGCCCCTGGCAGCAGGTGTCTGACAGACAGAGGGGAGGAGCTGCCACATCTACCTCCACAGCGATGCTGGAGTCCCTGCATCTCCTGCAGCACCACACTGCAGAGTGCTTAAAATACCCTCGCCCTACAGGAAAAGGACAGACGTCTAAATTTAGTTAGCTAGCGACAAAAAATGGGTGGGAGGAGGGGGATGCAGATTCTGGGAGGGGTGGAGCTGGCTTTGTTAGAGAAGGAGTAGGAAACTTATATCTGCTGGCAGATTCTAGTCCATGTGGATAAGGGAGCCCTGTCCTAATTATTCAGTCCCAAAGCTCTGACCCCAATTCCTACAGCACCTTTCCCACCTTCAGGGTGTATTTCCCTCAAAAACACTTACAGATTGGAGCCAAGTGGCTCCTCTACCTGGGGGTCACAATGTGGCTGGCTCTGAGGCTGGGGCAAAAGCCTTATTGGAGAAGGTTTCTGATTTGCATGAGGCCACTGAAAGAACAGCCTTTCTTCCATGGCACCATGGAGATAAGAAATAGGTCCACAGGGCATGACTCAGTGAAGAGAAGGTCACACGACTTCCAGAGCACAGACAGCCACTGCTCTGGCCATAGGTAAACGTGGTTGCTCCCTTCCCTGTGCCTTCAAGGTTGTACACTCTCAGCACGGACTTCTGGGCCAGTGGCCTGCTTCCTTGGGGGTCAGTGCTTGGTAATCCATCTTTGAGACTAAGAAAACTCAGGGCAGAGAAGGTGAGGTAGTGGAAAGAGGGGTTGAGAACAGGGACTTTGCCACCATTGGTGAGGCCTGTGTTCAGCCATTCAGTGTTGTCTTGCCCTCCGAATTCTTTTGTTTTTTTATTAGTAAATGTTTGCAGTACACAGCATTTACATTCCTCATGGGGAACTAGTACACATACATGTACATTTTAATTCTTTGTTCACTCCCTTATCCTTTCTTCTCATCTTTTGATCCTCTTTACATTTGGGAAAGATCTCTCTCCCTATTTCCTGTTATCTTTTATTTTACTCTTTATTGCTATTTTGTGTTTCTTATCTAAGAGGAACAGTGTGATATTTAAGTTTGTAATCTGTTTTGTTTCACTTAACAGTATGATCTCAATGTGCATCAATTTTTCTGCAGATGACTCAAGTCATTATCCTTCTTTATGATAGAGTAGTACTCCATTGTGTTTAAATACCACAATGTCTTTATTCATTCATCTGTTGATGGACTTACAGGCTGATTCCAAGACTTAGCTATTGTGAATTGTGCTTCTATAAGCATGGCTATGCATATATCAAATGTCTTTGACTCTTTTGGGAAGATACCTAGAAAAAGTAGCTGGGTAGACCAGACATCTATTTTTAGCTTTTTGAGGAATCTCCACAAAGATTTCTGTGATGGCCATAGTAGTTTACATTCCTACCAACAATGTAGAAGTGTTTGTTTTTTAATAATAGAACTTTTCCTGAGTAACTCAGAAATGATACACTGAAGTGCACAATAGTTACTTGTTAGCAAACTTTTTGTCATTAATTGTCAGGAGATGGACAGAACTGTCCCTAGCCCCAGTGAAGATGGACTTTGTAACATCATGGAACCTTGAGTAATTCCACTCCTGAGATGTGCGTGAACCTTGTTTAGGCCTAACTGAGCCACATCTGGTTGTCTTATTATCACTGAGAACCACATCATGGGTCAGATAAGAATCAAATGTGGAGGGGCCGATATCTCAGACTGTGAGGTTTGTACACAAGTTCCTGTTACCTCCACCATCTCCAGCTGGTTCTGGGATTGTAAGTTTTATAATTGCTTGGTTACTTGACCACAAATTTGAATTTTGGAGACCCAGATTGTGACTTTAGTTACAAAGAGTGCTGTATTTTTTTTCCACTGAAAAGATGAGAAAGAACAGGGGCCCCTTACGTGCCATTTTCTTGTTAAGATAGAGATGTGACTGAATTTACTGCGAACCCAAAGGCTAAGCACATAAATTAAGAGTGTGTTTAGAACATTCTAAGAATCAGATTTGCTCAGAGGATCAAAGAGGAACAGGTTAAAAAACACAACACTGACAAAATTTGATTTTGTTCCTGGAAGAGGAACAATAAAAAGTTGAAAAAGGGTAAGAGGGAAGATGGTGGAGGGCTGAGCAGTAGAGAAGGAGCCTCTCTAGATTTGGTGTCCAGACTCTAGAAAGTAGTAATGTGAGGAAGAGAAGGAAGGAAGGAATTAGGTCCTGAGGACCCAGGAAGGATCTGAAGCAAGAATTGAAGCCCACAGGGAGAGTGAAGAGAGAAACTTCAATGAAGAAGGAAGAGGTGGCAGGTGGTGCTTTCTGCCAAAGTCCAGACTCACTGCTTGAACCTGAAGATGCGTGGTGACTGCTGGTGACTCCAGAGGCCTCCACAGAGAAGCACAGCAGCAGAGCAGAGCAGTGGATTGCACTAGACTGCAGTGGCTGATGGCAAGGTGTTCCCACTAGGACTTCCCTGGAGAGGGCAATTGGCTGGGAGCCATTTTTTTTTTTTTGGACTAGAAGCCATCTTGAAGAGAGACCAACTGAGCTTAGGACCTGAAGTGCCTGCTGGCTTCACAGCAGCTCCCAGATCAGCTCCCCTTCAAACTGTAGGGAGCCTGAGAACTGTCACAGGCTGGGTGAGTCTGTTTGCGGCCTCGAAGCTGGAGGCCAGCCTGAACTTTAGAGGAAGTAAGGCTGCAGACTCACTGGGATTATATCCTACCCTGCCATGGAGCTGCTGCTGGCTTACCAGGACTGATCAACGCAGATCTGGACTCTTGTCTGACCAATTGTCTACATAACTTGAAGTGGACATTGTTTTTTCCTTTTCTTCTTTTCTGTTTTTCTTTCTTTTTTATTTTTTTTTTCATTGTTTGCTCTTATTATTTTTGTGAATGTGAACATGGTTTCTAGTTTTGTTGTTGTTCTGTTCTGTTCTTGTTTTTATTTCTTCCTTCTCTTTTTCCCTCTTACCTTCTGCACCAGTTTCCCAAAGTTTGTGTGATCTTCCTTTGTCCTCTGGCCTTGTTTCTAATCTCTTTCCCTTTCTTCTATTTCTCTATTTTTTCCCCAACCCCTTTTAACTTTCCTCCTCTGAGGATAAAATTGCCGTATTGAGGGCTTATTTACTGCATACGATTTTCTGGTTTGTTATAGGTTTTGTTATATAACTACAAATCTAGTTCATGTGATTAAAGGTGGTAAATTAATAGTTACCTCAGTTTGTCATTTTCTAAGCTGTGTTTGATGCTACTGTTATTGCTGACTGTACCACTTGAGCCAAAGTGATGTAATTGTCTAATCAGTTATTCTTCCTGGTATCCCATGAATGAGATTACCTAAGGGTCATACAAAGTACTACAGGCTGGGCCAAGTAGGCAGCAACTTTTTATCCCCAATAAAACAAAGAGGTAAGGTTCTGCAACAGATTCAAAACCCAAAAGATAGCTACACCTAGAAGACTCCTTTGAGAAGTAGTTATTTCCTAAAGGTTCTAAATAAAGTGATTTACCATAGGCAATTTACAAGGATCAACCCAGGAGTTAAAATTTAAAAAAAAAAAAAGACTGATTAAGACAGAGGAAGAGAGATTTCTTTGGAAGGAAGAATGACAGACTTTGAAGATAGGCTAGGTGTGTCTGAAAGGAATATTGTTTTAGAGGTCAGGACAGGGGCAGAAAGGGAGAAGCAGGTGCCATATGCATTAGAAAAGAGTGGCTTGGATATTTGTCATCCAAAGGCCTAGGTGCTGAGGTTTGGTCCCTAGCCTTTGGTGCCATTGGGGGAGGGGTGAGGGGAGAAAGATCTCTTTTCTCTCACCTTTCCTTCTTGGTTCCCTGAGGTGAGAAGCTTCCTCTGCCTCACACTTGTACTATGATGAGCTGCCTTGCCACAGGTCCTTCCTCAACAGGGCCAACTGACCATGGACTGAACCCTCCCAGATTGTGAACTAAAATAAATCATTCTTTTTAAAAAGCACATTATTTCAAGAATTTGTTAAAGTAATGGGAAGTGAATGCAGAAGTCCCTGGTAGATCTGTAGAATCTGGTGAGACAAGACAAACACAAAATGCATGTAGAGCTGACTAGATGAGGGTAGTCTGCCAGGCTCTAGATGGGTACAGAAGCAGCCATCTGCTTAAGACAGGATGGAGCACAATGCAGAAGACAGCCTAGTGATGTGAACTGTAGCCAACAGAGACAGATCTTCCACCAGTGAGATTATCCCAGCTGTGTGCATCCCTGGCTTTCCCATCCTGGTCTTTGGTCTGATAAAGTCAGTGTTTCATGGCACTGTGCTATGTTTGATGTCACATATTATTCCAAAGGCCCATGTTAGGGATGCTGGGATGTGGTGACATTTGTTTGAAGTGCTTCCTAGTAGGAAGTCCTTAGGTCATTTGAGGATGATCTCAAAGAGGATGTAGAACCCTGGGCCTTCCTCCTTCTCTTTTTCTTCTTGGCCATAAGGTGAGCAATTTGCTTTGACACATATTTCCTGCCACTGCCATCTGTTATAGAGGCCTAAGAGCAATATCCAATCATGTATTGGAGGGCAAATAAACATTTTATGTTAATAAGTTAATTATCTCAGGTATTTTATTATGTAGATGGAAAGCTGAAGAACACATACCATCAGTGTGGGCTGCTATAATGGAATATCTCAGACTGTATGACTTACTTTTCTCATTTTTTTCTGAGACAAAATGTCTGACACCTAAAGTTAAAGGAGGAAAGGTTTACTTAGTTCACAATTTGTAGAGGTTTCAGTTCATAGTTGGTTGAATCCAAGGTGGGGAGCATAGCAGAAAAGAAACAGTTTATAGTAGGCAGAAGGCAGAAAGCAGTGAGACAGCAAGAAGCAAGTGACAAGAAACAAACAATGACAACAGAAGTCCTCTTTCTGACTCTTATATTTTATCCAGGTTACCTAAGGCGGGTAGCACTCACATTCTTAATCCTTGCATCACACCATGAATCAATCCCAGCCTCAGACACACTGGACCCAGACACTTCTGCCCACATGTGGCTTTGGGTGGGGGGGACATCTAGACACAAGCCATAACAATGACTTAAACAACAAACACTTATTTGTTACAGATTTGGAGGTCTGAAGTCCAAGATAAGATGGCATAGATCTGATGTCTGCTTACTGGTCTGTAGAAGACCATGTTCTGAGTTCTCTAATGTTAGAGAGAAGAGACACTCCACTCACATCTCTTCTTAGAAGGACACTAACCCTATACACCTTTATGACCTAATTACTCCCAAAGGATACACATTCTAACACCATCAGACAACAGGTTAGGATTTTAACACATGAAGTAAGGACAAACATTAAGTTCATAACAGGCATTCTTTTCTTTTTGTTGTTGTTGTGGATCTTGTATATGCTACGCAAGTGCTCTGCCCCTGAGTTACATCCATTGTCTACTAATTATTAAACCTAATAACCTTGGCCTTCCTAAGAAGGTAAACTTCTCTACTTAGCTCAGCAAATGACTTTGTAACCCTGAGAAGGTATAGAATTTAGTGTAGAGATCATGAAGCAAAGCACAATATTTTGATGTTAAATTTAAAATAAGTTTAAAAATATGTATGACTTTAAGTGTAACATCAATTTAAGTCAAGCCTTATGTTTTCAACTGGAGATATGTGTTCATTTTAGACCAACAATTTTTAGTTGGAAGCATATTATACTATTTAAGCTTAAATAGTATTATAATATATTAGACAAATCAAAGTCTGAAAATGACAAAATAAATTTACAAGAATTGCTTAAGGGGTAAGAAAAATTTTGCACATAAGGATTCTAAGTCTACATTGTCTGCCTTTAAGTATATGAGGGAAAATATAAATTAAGCATATGAATATGGTCTAAAACAGTTATGGAAATGTTACCAACTTTGTAAATGGGACTAATTGTTAAAGGAATTTAAATCTGATCAAGTTGAGTTAAGCATCAATCAAAGAACAAGTGAAAGTGATTTTTAAAGAGAAACATGACATTTAGTACATTTATGTACAGAATTTCAAGCTTTATAAGTTGAATTTAGAAGTTTAAGCAAAATCAGTTTTTAGTGATAATTTCGAGAAATTAAATATTAATTTAAAACCTAGGTAGCTGGAAATAGTCTTTTCTATGCACATTGCATATTAGAAATATATTCACAGTGATGAGTATGTGTGTATGTATCATCTGCACTAGATGATTAGATGTTGGTTCAGATAGAGTAAGAAGATAAAAAAATCTAACAGATGGAGAAAAGATGACCCAGAGAGATGCCTGGGTGAGTTCATGTCCAGGGCACAGCTGAAAGATGGCCCTCAAGGCCACACTAAAGTTAAGGTGGAGTGATTAAAAGATGACTGAAATAGACATACTAGCTTCTGGGCTGGAGAATCCTTTCAGTCAAATTTAATCTGTGTCACCAGAATAGCTGACATAGGACCAGAAGGGTGGTTTTGGATAGAGACTGCCATTTGCTCACTAACCTGCATTCTAGTGTATCATGGGCACATAGCTAAGCTACATTTCCCAGCCTCTTCTGCTGTTAATGTGGTCATATGACTCAGCAATAACCAGAAGGATGTGAACATTTGACTCTACTAACCTCTGGGTTGGAGAATCTCAAAGGGGGGTAATTTCACAGTTGCTGGCATAATCTACACTGAAGTATGTTGGGGATGGCAAATTCACAATGACTAATTTTTCATATATCGCTCAGGGATAAATGGAAGCTTGGGATTATTGGCATCACCCTTTTGAGGTTTCCCATTAACATTTTAGGGATGGACCATCTTCTCCACCCACTAAACTAAGATTACTATGATAAAAAAACATTCCAGGCAAGATCTTGATTAGTATAAGATCATCTCTGCCCTCTTGGGCCATCCCAAAATTATCTATTGCCCACTAAATCACTGACCTTGAGTTTTCTGCTAATCACTCCTGTCATAATATACACCTGATAAATAGTGGATAGCTTGAAGTGTCTTTGTCTCTGCTCATCCTGAGGCACTGACCTCCGAGCCCTCTTTCATGTATTACTAAATTTGTCTGTTTCTTATTTTATCCTTAGCTGTTCCCCTCATACAGGCAGTTGGGGATCTTGGTCAGGTGCTCAATAGAAACCAACATTTCCTCCACTCATTTTCTTCTCAGGAGACTTCTATGTATTTGGGCACTGGTTACACAGTTATACCTGCAATTCTAAAATCTATGAAGCTTTAAAAATAAAGAAGGTTTTAAATAAGCACTTAATAAACACTTAAATGGTTTTGATGCCAAAATTCATTTGTAGTAACACCTTCCCCGAACTATTCTTGGGGCAATTTATAGACTTTCCTGAGGCTACATTTAGACTTCATCTCAGAGTAATTATTCATAGACTAAGTGAAGACACAACAATGTCCTTGATTCTAGGGTGCTGATCCAAACCTTTCTGGGGGCATAGACTAGCATGTAACGCATACACTGAAGTACCTTATCTAAATCCATGATGTTCTATATGCCAAAACATACTTGGCTCCAAAAGTTTCAGAAGAGAGATTGTAGTCTTGAAGAAATGTGAGTCTAGATTGTATAGCTTTGTCCTGGATTGTGAGAACACTATTTTGCTTGGGATAATCACTTTTGAATTGGAAACTCAGGTTATTTTCATTCAGTACTTCTGGCATTTTCAACATAAGGTTTTCAAGGTCACTGCATGGATGGCTGTATCAGACTGGAAAGGACCAAGATCAGAGGATAATGGCACTTGGAAGATTCCACAAGCTACGCCTGCAAGGAGCATTTCCTGTTCTGCTCATGTTCCATAGATAATAGCCATGTGACCACCTTCCTCCTTCAGGAGGAGCCTGAACTGGGAGTGACAGTGACTTTGGTTGGTTGCTCCCTCCCCAGAGCAGATTCGTGGGATTTGCTTGGACTGGGCCGAGCCCCTGGCCGAGACCCAATGAGCCATCCCAAATCAATTCCCTGTGCCTAGCATGCACTAACCAGATGAAGGCACCTGAAGTTTGGCTGACCTGGTGGGGAGGGGCAGGCAAATACAGCCGCTGCTTACACCTCAGTGACAAGAGCAGGCAGGAGAGGGTAGAGTTCCCTTGCCAGCATGTTTCAGAGAAAATGTGGCCAACAGGGAAGGGGGCTGGGCCCTGCATTGTAACCTGTGTGGAGGAAGCCAGGGCCATGACAGGAGAGGCAGGAGTAGGACCCCAGCCCAGAACCCTGAGAGCCCTGACACAGGAGAAGGAAAAACAAGGGAGACTGAGGGCGGCAAACACGCAACATCAGACATATAGCTTCAATGGACATTAAGAGATATCTTTGGGACCTTGTAGACAATTTAATATTTCAAAACAAGTATTAAATCAGGTAAAGCAAGATATGAGTAGAGTAATAAAAAAAATGCTCTCAGGAAGCATCTCTCAGGAAGATACAGATGGAAGAAGGGAGGAACACAAAAAAAGGAGAGAAACATTTGATAAAGAATATAAAGAAAATATAGAATACATGAAGCAGATTCAAAGAGACTACCAGGAAATTAAAAACTCCATTGAAAGCTGGCAAAATGCCTTAAAAGAAACTAAGGATAGACTATCAAAACTTGAAGACAAGTTTGCAATGTGTGATC